>JAVJIF010012580.1:0-114454 GCA_038442645.1 Agave tequilana | reverse complement strand
TGTGAGTATTGATCGACAATATAGCAATGATTATGAAGCAAGTAAATATAGCAATGAATATAGAGCAAGTAAATGAAGCAATGAATATAAAGTAAGTAAACCGATCGCAAACAGAGAGATTTGTTCCGAGATTCGAGCACCCAGCTCTACGTCCCCGCCTTCACCCAGAAGGATTTTCCAACCACTATAACTTTCACAAAGAGTTACAACCACACCAGAGTACCCAACTCCTTAATCACACTCCTCTAGTCCAGAGGTAGTGGAGCCACAAATACAAGATTCTCTTGGTGATCAAAAGACCACAAACCCTCTTTTGAAAAACCTTTTACCTACAAAAATCCTATAGAACAATGTGTAGGATTGAAGCTCAAGTATTGTAAGTGAAAAAGAAAATAAATTTGTACAGAGTTTTAAATCAAAAACTTTAGAAAGAAAGAGATTTTTCAGGACAAAAACAGAGAATGAAAACTTCTTTTGAGAGCTTTAAACTTGAATATTTTTGCAAATGCTTGTTATGAAAACCTTAACCCTAATCAATCCTATTTATAGGATAGAGTTAGGGATTAAAGGGTAAACTAATACAATAAGTAATTAGGAAGTATTTGACCTAAAAAACCAGCCCCTAAACTCGTTTAGAGACAAAACAAACGATTTAAAACGTGTTTTAAAATATAGCTGTTAAGGCTGAAATACAGCCCCGGTCGACCGGCCGGTCGACCGGGTTTTCAAAAAATAAAGCCGTTGCGGCCCACGATCAACCGCCCGGTCGACCGAAACAAACAGAGAGTTGATGACTTTCAGTCGGCCGAAGGTCGGTCGACCGAAATGGGGTCCGGTCGACCGCCCGGTCGACCGGGAAACGTGCACACATGCACGCACCCAACGGTCAGATTCCCGGTCGACCGATCGGTCGACCGATCTGACCTGAAACAGAGCCGGTCGACCGTCCGGTCGACCGCAACAGGTCAAAAGCTGAATTTTGGAAAAGGTTTTGAAGAGATTTTGATAGTTTTCAAAATATTTTTGATTAAGACTAGGTATAATAAATAAAATGAAGTTTGTGAGTAATAAAATATATTTAAAAATATTTTGTATATATATAGGAGAAATTTCTTTTAGATAAGACATGTGCACAAAAACTAGCGTGTAGGGAATTTGAACTTCAAACCTATTCACTATTCTTTAACAAACTATAAAAACTAAAAACAAAACTAATGAAGTCTCTGAGCCACAATGAAGTCCTGAGCCATGCAATGTCATGCTAGAGCCTTCTCTTCTATGAACACTTCCTCTTGCCCTATTTGCCCTTTTTAGCACCATATACCTTGCAAACCTTGCAATAGCTAAGTAATGGCCATCATAAATGGTACTAACCTGAAATTCATCTTAAACAACTTATTAGTACCATATAGCTTCTATGTATTTTGTTATCATCAAAACTTAAACAAATGGAGAGTGTAATCTTTTGGGCCAACAATCTCCCCTTTTTGATGATGACAAAACATATAGGCTATATCAAAAAGATATAAAGAGAGAGGTAAAACTCCCCCTCAAATAATGCTCTATTTAAACATAACAATAAAACACATCAATAAAACAAAGGCATTATTAATACAAATAATGCTCTATTTAAACATAACAATAAAATACATCAATAAAACAAAGGCATTATTAATAATAAAAACATCAAACACCAAAATCAAAGTAAATAATAAAACATATTTTTTCCCCTTTTGTCATACATCAAAAAGGGTAAATAAGCAAGAAAAATATTTTTATTCAATAACACAAACATTAAGTTCACCACATATAAAGGAAAATCTATTAAACTCAAGTGGTTTAGTGAAAATATCGGCAAGTTGCAAATCCGAAGAAACATAATCAAACTCTATATCACCTTTCTCAAAATGATCTCTAAGAAAGTGATATCTAATCTCAATGTGTTTGGTCTTACTATGTTGATTTGCATCCTTAGTCATATGAATAGTACTAGTATTATCATAAAATATTTTTATATGGTCATAATGTAAATCATAATCAAGGAGAGTATGTTTCATCCAAAGGACTTGTGCACAACAAGCCCCCGCCGTAACATACTCCGCCTCGACGGTTGATTGGGCTACCGAGTTTTGTTTCTTAGAGGACCATGAAACAAGACAATTACTAAGAAATTGACATGTTCCACTAGTACTCTTTCTATCCACTCTACAACCTGCATAGTCGGCATCCGAAAAACTCGTCATTGAAAAATCTTCGGTTTCGGATACCAAAGACCCATTCCAATAGTGCCCTTAATATAACGAATGATGCATTTTACCGCAATAAGATGAGACTCTTTAGGACACGATTAGAATCTAGCACAAAGACACACACTAAACATGATATCCGGCCTATTAGCCGTTAAATACAACAAACTACCAATCATTCTTCTATATAACTTAATATCAACACACTTACCTTGGTCATCCTTATCAAGCTTGGTGGTAGTTGCCATGGGAGTGTTGCAAATTTTCGAACCTTCAAGTCCAAATTTCTTTATGAGTTTCTTGGAGTACTTGGCTTGACATATGAAAATCCCATCACGCATTTGCTTGATTTGGAGTCCAAGAAAGAAATTTAATTCACCCATTAATGACATCTCAAATTCACGTTGCATACATTGTTCAAACTCCTTACAAAAAAAACTCATTAGTAGAACCAAAAATTATATCATCAACATAAATTTGCACTTTAAGAATGTCACTATCAACATGCTTAGTAAATAATATTGTGTCTACTTTGCCTTTAACAAAATCATTTAAAGAAAAAAACTAGAAAGCCTTTCATACCAAGCTCTAGGAGCTTGCTTTAAACCATACAAAGTTTTATCAAGTTTGAAAACAAAATTAGGATGAACATGATCTACAAAACAGGGAGGTTGTTCAACATAAACTTTCTCATTTATAAAATCATTTAAAAATGCACTTTCTACATCCATTTGAAAAAGTTTAAAATTTTTAAAAGATGTAAAAGCTAGTATAATCCGTATGGCTTCAAGCCGTACTACGGGTGCAAAGGTCTTCTCAAAGTCGATTCCTTCAACTTGAGTGTAACCTTGGGCCACTAACCTAATCTTATTCCTAATAGCATTTCCTGACTCATCCATCTTATTCCTAAAAATCCACTTAGTACCAATTATTGGTCTATCGTGGGGTCTAGGAACAAGGTGCCAAACTTAGTTGCGCTCAAATTGATTGAGCTCTTCTTGCATAGCTAGCAACCAATATGAGTCACCCTCGGCTTCGAGGATATTTTTGGGTTTAAAATGAGAAATGAATGCAAAATTATCACACAATTCATGGAGTTTGGAGCAAGTTGTTACCCCTTTAGATCATCATCTAAGATGAGATCCTTGGGATGATTTGTAGCGTATCTCCAATCTTTAGGAAGTGGTTGAGAATTTTCCACTTCATCCTTTTGAACTTCACCAATGGGTTCTTGTTTTTCTTCTTGAATGGGTGAGTCCTTCAAGGATATTCTCTCCATTTCCTCCCCTAAAGAGTCAATTTCTATAACATTCTCAACAACAACATTAGATTCTTCAAATTTAACATTCATGGATTCTTTAATAGTATGAGAAGATTTATTGAATATTCTATAAGCTTTGCTTGTACTAGAATATCCAACAAATATTGCTTCATAAGTCTTAGCATCAAATTTACTCAAGTTATCTTTGGTATTCAAAACAAAACACTTGCATCCAAAAACTTTAAAATATGATACATTTAGTTTTCTTAAATGATAAATTTCAAAAGAAGTTTTGAAAGTATTTTACACAAATAAATACAATTTGATATGTAGCATGCGGTGTTTACGGCCTCGGCCCATAAATATTGAGGGGGCCCATATTCACTTATCATAGTCCTAGTCATTTCTTGAAGAGTTCTATTCTTCCTTTCAACTACTCCATTTTATTGTGGAGTTCTAGGACATGATATTTATGCTTAATTCCCTTTTCATCACAATAAGTCATGAAGAGTTGGTTAACAAACTCACCACCTCTATCACTTCTTATTTTCAAAATCGAAAATCCCTTTTCTTTTTCAATCCTTTTTCAAAAAATCTTAAAATGCGAAAAAGTTTGATCTTTGTGTTCCAAAAAGAAAACCAAGTGAATCGTGAAAAATCATCAACTAAAACAAAAGCATATCTACTTCCATTTAAACTTTTAGTTTTAGTTGGTCCAAAAAGATCCATGTGAGTCAATTCTAATGGCCTAGTTGACATGATATCCTTGATTGGTTTGAAAGAAGACTTGGTTTGTTTCTCAAGTTGGCACGCACCACAAATGCGGTCTTTTTCAAATTTCAAGTAAGGAATACCCTTCACCAATTCCTTAGAATTAATTCTAACAAGGTGATCAAAAGATGTATGTCATAATCTTCTATGCCAAAGCCATGAAATCTCATCAAAAGCATTCAAGTATTTAGTAGAACAATCCAAATTAAGCATGTCAATAATATAGACATTATTATCACGAAATCCGGTGAGAATACAATTATTGGTTTTACAATCAAAAATTTTGCAAGAAGAATCATCAAACACAACTTTAAGACCACGATCACAAAGTTGACTTATACTAAGCAAGTTATGTTTAAATCCATCAACAAGAACAACATTTTCTATTAAAGGAGATGCACCAATTTGAATGTTACCTATACCGATGATGGTGCCCTTGGAGTCATCTCCGAAGGTGACGGTGCCACCTTCAACGAACCTTGATAGGGTTGTGAAGTTGTTGATATCCCATGTCATATGCCTTGAACAACCACTATCAAGGTACCACAGCTCCTTACGTCTTGGAGCCTTGGTGTGTACCTACATCAAATAATTTAGGACTTGATTTTGGTACCCATATTTTCTTGGGTCCTAAAGTGTTAGTGTCATGAACCCACACAAGATTATTTGTCCAATTTATTTGATCATAGCAAAATTTAGCTAAATGGTCATTCCGACCACAATAAGTACATCTATAAACTCTTCCATATTTAAATGCATAATGAGTGTGTGGCTTACGAACATGTGAATTGTGAGCATGAGTAGTTTTAACATGAGTGTTATGTGAAGTGTTGACATGATGAGCGTGAGAATTTTTAGCATGGGATGTTTTATCATTCTTAGCATGTGGAGTGTGCTTCTTTGAAAACATTTCCTCTAATTATTAGTATTAAAAGCACAATCTTTTAAAATATTTCCAAAATCATTGATTTTAGCTTTTAACAAGGATAATTCATTTTCATCAATTTTTAGAAATTTAGCTTTACAAGCAACTTTATAAGCATCAAATTCTCTTTTAGTTAAAATAAGATTAGAAGAAATTTCTTCCTTTTCTTTTGAAACAATTGCAAGTTGATTTTTAAGCAACCCAATTTCCTTTTTCAATTTAGAACACTCTACCTTTTTATCATCATAACTTTCTGAAAGTTCAATAAAAGCATGATCTAGCATTTCTCTACTTATTTCATTTTCAACATCAAGTGATTGAGAAGTTACCTTGGATGTGTTTGCCATGAAACACATATTTGCCGTGTCGACCTCATCTTCGGATTCACTTTCTGAATCCCAAGTAACTTTGTATACCTTCTTTCAACCGGCCTCTTTTGCTTCAAGGAGGAGATCATCTTTTTCTTGAAATCGGGACAATTGGCCATGATGTGACCGGGTTTCCGACAGTTGTAGCATATGATCCTTTTCTCCTCTTTCCCTTCCATTTGTCTGCTATAATTGAGCTTATTCCTGCAGTATATTCTCTTTGCATTTCTTACAAAGAGAGATAGCTCTTCATCATCTTCTTCATCTTCTTCGTCATCGTAGTTGGAAAAGGAAGACTTGAAAGCTATGGACTTCTTCTTTGAGGTTCCGCTTCTTCTCTTACCTTCTTCTCCATCTCATGAGTCTTAAGGTTTCCAATAAGACTTACGAGATCCATCTCATCTTTATCATTCAACTCCTTTAAGGTGGTAGCCTTGATCTCCCATGACGAAGGAAGAGCTCGAATCACTTTGCGCACCTTTTGGTCGTTGCTTATATCATCACTTAGAGAAGAAAGAGCATTAGTAATCTTAGTAAACTTGGTAATCATAGTATCAATAGACTCATCTTCAAGCATTTTAAAACTTTCATATTGGGAACGCAAGAGATCTATTTTAGCTCTCTTGACTTGTGATGTCCTCTCATGAGTGACCAATAAGTGTTGCCAAATCTCATAGGCGGATTTGCAATGTATAACCCGTGTTAGATCATCCTCATTTAAGGCGGTGAGAAGGAAATTTTGAGCCTTAGAATTAGCCTCATATTCCTTGGAGGTAAACTCGGACTAAGTGCTCTCCTCACTTTTGGATCTACTATAAGGCTTGGTCAAGGATTTAGCAACTAAACTACCTAGAGACTGTAGAAAAATAGTCATCCTAACTTTTCAAAATAGGGAAGTTGAGTCTATCAAATTTAGGAGGGGTCTTAATGCTGTCGGCCATTTTTACTAGTGTATGAATGAAAGTATACAAATAGTGATTAGCAAATTTTAGGATCTCTCTAAGGATGTGAAGCCAAAAACTAGAGTCCTAACTCTGATACCAATTGAAATCACCTAGAGGGGGGTGAATAGGTGATAATGCTAATCAATGCACAAATTAAAAATGTTATGATGCAACGATCACTCGTAACGAGACTAGAAGCCGAATACCCCGTGAAGGGCTCTGAATTCCTTCCTCATGATTCCTCTAGATAAGAGTTTGAGGTGCGTAATGCAATCTTATTGTGTGAGTATTGATCGACAATATAGCAATGATTATGAAGCAAGTAAATGTAGCAATGAATATAGAGCAAGTAAATGAAGTAATGAATATAAAGCAAGTAAACCAATCGCAAACACAGAGATTTGTTCCGAGGTTCGAGCACCCAGCTCTACATCCCCGCCTTCACCCAGAAGGATTTTCCAACCACTATAACTTTCACAAAGAGTTACAACCACACCGGAGTATCCAACTCCTTAATCACACTCCTCTAGTCCAGAGGTAGTGGAGCCACAAATACAAGATTCTCTTGGTGATCAAAAGACCACAAACCCTCTTTTAAAAAACCTTTCCCTTACAAAAATCCTATAGAACAATGTGTAGGATTGAAGCTCAAGTATTGTAAGTGAAAAAGAAAATGAATTTGTAGAGATATTTAAATCAAAAACTTCAGAAAAGAAAGAGATTTTTCAGCACAAAAACAGAGAATGAAAACTTCTTTTGAGAGCTTTAAACTTGAATATTTTTGCAAATGCTTGTTATGAAAACCTTAATCCTAATCAACCCTATTTATAGGATAGAGATAGGGATTAAAGGGTAAACTAATACAATAAGTAATTAGGAAGTATTTGACCCAAAAATCAGCCCCTAAACTCGTTTAGAGACAAAACAAACGATTTAAAATGTGTTTTAAAATATAACTGTTAAGGCTGAAATACAGCCTCGGTCGACCGGCCAGTCGACCGGGTTTTCAAAAAATAAAGCCGTTGCGGCCCACGGTCGACCGCCCGGTCGACCGAAACAAACAGAGAGTTGATGACTTTCAGTCGGCTGAAGGTCGGTCGACCGAAAGGGGTCCGGTCGACCGCCCGGTCGACCGAGAAACGTGCACACATGCACGCACCCAACGGTCAGATTCCCGGTCGACCGGTCGGTCGACCGATCTGACCTGAAATAGAGCCGGTCGACCTTCCGGTCGACCGCAACAGGTCAAAGCTGAATTTTGGAAAAGGTTTTTAAGAGATTTTGATAGTTTTCAAAATATTTTTGATTAAGACTAGGTATAATAAATAAAATGAAGTTTGTGAGTAATAAAATATATTTAAAAAATATTTTGTATATATATATAGGAGAAATTTCTTTTAGATAAGACATGTGCACAAAAACTAGTGTGTAAGGAATTTGAGCTTCAAACCTATTCACTATTCTTTAACAAACTATAAAAACTAAAAACAAAACTAATGAAGTCTCTGAGCCACAATGAAGTCCTGAGCCATGCAATGCCATGCTAGAGCCTTCTCTTCTGTGAACACTTTCTCTTGCGCCATTTGCCCTTTTTAGCACCATATACCTTGCAAACCTTGCAATAGCTAAGTAATGGCCATCATAAATGGTACTAACCTGAAATTCATCTTAAACAACTTATCAGTACCATATAGCTTCTATGTGTTTTGTTATCATCAAAACTTAAATAAATGGAGAGTGTAACCTTTTGGGCCAACAGCAAGGTCAAAACTGACAAACTCAAACTTTCAGAAAAAACATGTTGACAGGCTTGATGAATGTGTTGTCGACAGATTAAGTTATTTTAGTCTACTGCTTGCCTTACGTTGCTCCTTAATCTCCTATATTAGTCCCTCTCTTTTCAAAAGAACTCGTCCTCGAGTTATCATCTGGATACAACTGCTCGGGTGGGTGATAGTCATAGAGATCTGCCACATTGAATGTCTTTGACATTGCCATATTGTTCAAAAGATCCACAACATAGGCATTATCATCAATCTTTTTCATGATCTTAAATGGACCATACTTCTTTGGCTTCAACTTGTTGTACAATCCAGCATGTCTTTATTTTCTCAAGTATACCATTATCATGTCTCCTTCTTCAAAGACATTTTCTATCCTGCTTTTGTGAGCAGCGGCTTCGTACCTTGCATTGGATTTTTCAATCTTATTCGAACCTCCTTTTGAACATCTATTGCTTGCTCAGACATGGCACTAGCTACATTACTAAACTTCTCGCCAATAGACAATTTGTCTAAGTTAAGAAGATGATGAGCTACCTTCTGTTAGACAATAAAAAAGAGTGACATACTTGTTGAACTGTGGATTGTGCTATTGCAAGCAAACTCTGCTTGAGGCAACGCTTGATCTCATATTCTTGGCCTGTCTCCACATATGCTTTTCAATAAGTTGCCTAGGGTAAGATTAATAACTTCCGTTTGGCCATCAGTTTGCAGGTGTGTCGTGCTACTGTACTTTAGAGATGTATCAAATTTCCTCCATAGAGTAGTCCAAAATGTCGCCAAGAATTTGTTGTCTCGATTTGAAACAATCTCGATTTGAAACAATAAAACTCAGCACGCCATGCAGTCTCACAGTCTCTTGGAAGAATAATTTAGCTACATGTGGTGCATCGAATGTCTTCTGGTAAGGAATAAAGTGTGTCATCCTGGAGAATCGATCAACTACCACGAAGATGGAATCCACTGTTTTTTGTGTATGAGGAAGTCCGAAGACGAAATACATGCTCAGGCCTTCCCAACTATATTTTGGAACGGACAAAGGTGTATACAAGCCCGTATTTTGAGCTTGGCCCTTAGCAACTTGACAAATCAAACAACTTCTCACAATTGTAGTTATCCTTCCCTTGTTGGGGCCAATAATATCTCTCTTCAAGACTTGTCGTAGTCTTATCTCTCTCAAAGTTCCCTAAAGTTTTCCTCCGTGCAAGTCTCTAATAACTTTCTCCCTCAATGAAGTCGTTGGTATGTATAATCGACTTTCCTTAAGAAGAAATCTGTGTAGGATATGAAAATCCTATGCTGGCTACTGTGACGTACACTTTTCTCAAATATCAATAAAGTCTTCATCCTCTTTATATAGATCCTTCAAGCATTCGAACCCAATGATTTCACTTAGTAACGAGACCAACAGTGAAATTTTTCGACTCAATGCATCGGAACTTGGTTATCTACTCTAGATTTGTGACGGATCACAAAGTTGAATTGCTCAAAGTAGAATGCCCACCTTGCATGCATCTTGTAGATATGTCTCTGGTTCTTGAAATGTTAGAGTAATTGATGATAAAAAAATAGCACAAAATCACTAGTTATGAGATAGTTCTCTCATGTCTTAAGTGAACAGTACACTTTCTTATATGTAGATCACTCGTGCCCCATTTAACTTTTCAGTGAAAAAGGCAATGTATCTACTTTTTTGCAAGAGTACTACTCCAATGCCCACTCCGCAAGCATGCCACTTTAACTCGAACGCCTTCTTAAAATTTATGAAAGCTAACATAGAGGCGTTAGTAAGCTTCTCCTTGATAAGTTCAAAAGCCATTCCATCTTCATTAGTCTAAATGAAAGAACCCTTCTTCTTCAAACAGTTTTTCATGGGTGCTACCAAGCCCTACTGAAGTTGCGAATGAAATGCTGGTAGAAAGTAGCTAGGCCATGAAAGCTTCATACCTTGGTTGCACTCTTGGGTGCGGGCCAATCTCGAATTGCCCTCACTTTTTCTTCGTCTACATGGATCCCTTGTGAACTAACAACAAAACCTAAGAATATCAAGATTGTAGTCATGAAGCTGCACTTTTTCAGGTTGATATATAACTCATTGGCTTGCAGAATTGTAAACAGCTCCCATAGATGTTGAAGATGCTCGTCTTCACTTGAGCTGTAGATTAGGATGTCATTAAAGTAGACAACCATAATTTTTTTCAAGAAAGACTTAAGCACTTTATTCATCAATCTCATAAAAGTGCTCGGTGCATTTAATAGTCCAAAGGGCATGACCATCCAATCGTATAGTCTTTTGGAGTCTTAAACATTGTCTTCTACTCATCTTCCGCCTTAATGCGTGGTGGTAGCCGCTTCTCAGATCAATCTTCGAAAACATGCATGGCCCTCCTAATCAATCCAACATATCATCAAGGCGAGGTATCAAAAATTTATATCAAATAGTGTTCTTGTTGATGGCTCGGCTGTCTACGCACATGCGCCAAATTTCATTCCTCTTTGGCATCAAAAGGGCCAGCACCACACATGAACTCATGCTCTCTCTAATGTGTCCCTTCTGAATCAGTTCTTCGACATTCTCTTTTAAAGCTTCACTCTCTTTTAGATTTGTCCGGTAGTGTAGGAGGTTGGGTAGACTCGCTCCAGGGATCAGATCAATGTGGTATTGGATATCCCCTTGGGTGGCAATTCATCCGGGGCTCATCATGAACTTTTCTTTGAAATTCTTCCAGTATCGTCTTCATCCTTTCAGGAACTTCAATTGCTGGGCCGATTTATTCTTTGACTACCAAAGCAAATTGTTGCTTTGTCTCCTTGGACTCCACTGTTCGCAGTTCGAAAGTCATGAAGTACTTTATCGTTGTTAAACCACTTACAAATTATAGAAAAATCTAGCCTTATTAGAATCTTTTAAAAGAATCGTATAGTGGCAAGAAAAGGTTCGAATTCACAGAGGCTTGTTAAACTTGATTCTTAACAATCTAAATTTAATTTTAATGTAGTTGGAAAATCTTTGGATAAAAGTTGGTATCTTATTCTATGAACTAAAATTCTATATGCATTAAAAGTATGAAATAAGAGAAAAAGAAATACTACGATGTGAAGGCTATGTAAATAAAGCATACAGAAAATAAGAGAGGGAGGGAAAAGAAAGATGGAACTCAGAATCGACGCAAGACTTGGTTCCTTATTGTCGCCTTGACGTCTCCTTTCTCTAAACGATGTTGAAAACAAGAAAAGTAGAAGAACTAAACTGAAAAGAGAAGATGGCATGCACGAGAAAAGTATAAAATAAAGTATGAAATTAAAAAAGAAGAAACCACATCACATAAATTATTATAAAAAGTAAAAAAAGTTTAGACTGAAACGTTGCACGATCTTTATTGAAAAAGACTGAATTTCATTGAAGAATCGTCATTACAAAACTATTGATCTTCTCCAAAACTCGCATTATAACCCACAAAACTCTCCTCTCAATTACTTTTCAGCCTTTTGATCTGAGCTCTTTTTCCTATGCTCTACCTCTCTATTTATAATAGAAGCAGTGGATAGACTCCTAGTAGAAGCTGTGCACCTATCAAGAGATATATGTTTAGAAGTTAAATTTGAACTTTGAATATTAAGATAATATAATTTTTCTTGACTTGGAGAGCAAGCTATTATCAATTTTCAAATTTGAATTCTATCCTTATCTTCAAACTTTATTTGATTTATCCAGAATTTTATGTGAGAATTCAATTTGAATTGGTCTGCGACTAGTCAACGTGTTGATTACTGAATATAACTCATCAAATTATTAAACTGAAAACAGTAATCAACATAAGAATTATAAATATTTAAGTCCTCTTTCTAGAACATCTTGAATTATCAAATTTGAGTTTCTATAAGAAAAGTTATGATCAAAATATTTAAAGGTGTTTAGTCTTAACTTCGAATTTAATTGAAATTTCTTTTTAAACTCCAAAATAGGACTGCTTTATTAAACTCTGAATTTTTATTGAATTTTTGGGCTTTTGGGCTTCTTTGGGCTTCTTTCTTTTATTAATAGAGGCATGCACATTACTAAGAAAAAATACAATTACATAACAATATTTTATAAAAATCAATATGAAAATATGACTAAAAATATGCACATTTAATGAACAATCACACCCTCACACTTATCTTTTTGCTGGTCTCGAGCAAAACAAAAAAAAACTAAATTAATCTAGCTCACTTTCGTATGAACCACGGTTGCATTTAGCATGTTCAACAAACCGTTAAACTCTAGGCTATCCCTAGAGGACGAGTGTTGTCTTGTGAGAGTTTTCAGTGAATTTCACCCATAAAATCCAAAAAAAAAGAAATTGTTAGTATATTCGAAAATGTGTTTTGAAAAGAGAGAAAATATTTGAAAATTTTTTACAAAAATCAAGTAATCTATAAGTCTTAGGATCACCAAATTATTCATTCTTAAACTTAGATTTCATGCAAGAATTTGTTATCAATTTAAGTTTAGAATTAAAACTATACTTCTCATCTAGTCTTTTAGTTTATCCTAAATCATATGCACTTTTGTGACCGTGAATTTTAACTCGGGATTCTTCAACTCTAACTCTTATGTCTTATTATTTTTATTTTTATGTATAACAGCAATATCTCTTAGTTCTCTTAGGCTTTCTAATTTGCCTATATAATGAGCCTTAGATTGGTGACTCCCAAATTGGATGGTTTTAGGACACCGGGCGAGAAAACACCCCTAGGACTTAAAAACTGAAGCAAACAAAGCCACAAAACTAATGGCTTTATCTATGATATAAATCACTTTTAGACGTGAATACTTATACTTCATGAGGTACAACTATGAAGCTTAATCAAATAATTTTTGATATATATACAATATACATATTTTTCTTTCTTTTTCTATATTTTTTAATAAGACACAAGGGTTTTTATTTTAAATCCTAAGTGTGTAAGTGTATATAGTGTATATTTTATAAGGTAAAAATCAAGACTAAATTACTTTTTCAATTTTTCTTCCTAACCCTAAAAATCAAACGAATAATTTTATTTTGATCAAGTATAAGAAATCCTAATTATGATTTTCTTATTCTTTAAAATAAACTTAATTTCTTACAAAAATAGGTCAAAATATTGTTTCTCTTTTCAAAAAGTTTTTTAAAAGATTTTTTTTATATATACAAATAAAGAGAAAAACCTAGAAAACCTATGTTAGAACCCTTTCCCATACCTAAACTTGGCATTGTCCTCAATATGAAAATGAATGCTCAATATGATAAATCTTGGTGCAAATTCAAAGATGTTGAAAGACAAGTACTAATATTAAAAAAATGAACAAGGTGAAGGGCAGATAGTACCTTGGGAGCTACAATAAGCATATAAGCTAATAAAAAAATAGGAAATGAGAATAAATATAAAGATGAAGATACACCCTCAAATCTGGATAAAGACATCTCCCCATAGAAAAAAATAGAAACTCTAGAAAATAAAAAAAATAAAAGACCAAATAAAAATAAACTATCTACAACATCTCTAGGTTACCTCCCAGCAACGCTAAGTTGTCTTCAGCCAGACACAATCATATGTCACTCAATCTCTATGTATGGCCTTCTGATATTGGATAAGAATATTAAATAGTTTTCTTGTATGGTCCTTGAAGCGGGACAATGGTGCATTCAAGAATGTTGAAATTTTCTAATTTGAGTGCAAAATTCTGGAGTAATGTGGCATAGGCAGACAATTGTTTAATCACATCTAGGAGTGGAATGTTGATTTTGACTGGTTTGACATCTTCTAGCACTTCATCCATCTTAGTCTTATTCTTATCAAAATAGAAGGGTTGATCTGCAAGGGGTACATCCAATGACTCAATAGTTGTCTTAATTAGTGATCCCATGAAAGATTTAGAAGGAGAAACAAATTTCTTCTGGTTTTGCTGTCTAAAATTAGGCTCTAAAAATGTGTCAATTTTGAAATCGTCTACTTGACCCTGATCCTTTCTGTCTATTATATTAACCTTTACCCAGTTCTCAAAAGATTGATTATTAGATGACTCATTAAAAGTGAAGATATTCAAATCAAATTTTCTTCTCTCAAAGGGAAATTTAGACTTAAGCTCCTCAATACATGTCTTCTGAAAACTATGATCACACTCATCTTTAAATAATCCTTCAAGAAACATAGGCTCATCATCCACACATACATCCTCAACATTATGATCAACATGCTTCAAAGTGGTTGTGTGTATTACCAAATCATATTTAATCAATTCCTCAAAAATATAGATTCATCATCAAAGCATTGTTCAATTGGTGGTTCATGTCTAGACGGGGTGTCAAGCTCATGAATATCTTTAGCATCCTGTTCAAACTCTTTAATTTAGTTTAAGTGAAATAATGAGGGCACAGATTTAAAATTTGTGTCAACTGTGATGTGGACTCTTGTGGTATATCCAATTAGTTCACTTGATGATAGCACTGATAGAACTCTTGAGTTTGATCAGGAGTTAGGGTTGAAGCAGGTTGATTTAGATGATTCATTATCTGATCAAAATGCATATTTATGTGAGCACTTAACTCGATCATCTTCTAATTAGTTTGACTGTTTTCAAGCATACATTGTTGCATGATTTCTAAACTCTTCTCTAATGTGCTCTTCAATTCCTCATGCTTATTATCAAATTCTCAAGATAGAAGTGATGGTTCAGTATAGGACCAATTTGATTGAGAATTTTGATATGATTGATCTCATGAAAATTGAGAGCAATTCTAACCCTCTGACTTGAAGTTTGATTGATAGAGTTTGTTCGTAGATCATTAAAATGTGTCGAATTGATTTTGACCTAATCCTAACTAATACCCTATCAAAGGACATTGTTCTGAAAGTGAGATGAAAAAGATGAGATAGTAGGTTGGTTGTAATCATGAAAGTCCAGAGGTGAGGATAGTGGATGAGAATGAGGAAATGGCCTATCATGATAATAGTTGTAAAGATCTTAATTTGGATAGGCCATGAGAGGGAAGAATTTCAGAATGATGTAAGGGGACAGGGATGGATGAAAATTAATTTTTTTAGACTATTTTTGTACACACAAATGACTGAACCAATTAATTTGTTTCTTTATCTTAAGCTTAATTGATGGTAATCAATTTTTAACCACTAATCTTAAGAGAATAAATTCTCCCTAATTAGACAACTCCTAACTGGGTGAGACAGATTGTGGGCTGACTGGTTAAAGCTGTCAAACAAGTGATTCTATTCTCCCTCCATGCTTGATGATTACTAATTTAATTCACCCTTTCTTAGATAAGGAAGTTCCTCGGTCCTTCCTCCAGACTAGGCACCGCCGCAATGGCTAAGTCAACCTTTTTAGATAAGAAAGTTCTCTCTCACGAGTTTAAAAGTAATCATTAAAGTATTTTTACAATGGATCCATTTAATGAGCGCGAAATCCTAGTGGTCAAGTTCTAATTAATTTTAAATTAGTTCAAGTTTAGGAAAAAACTTATATGTGGTTGTGATTTTTGAGCTAAGAAATGGGTGATGAAATCCTGATCTTATATGAGGAGAGACAGCTCTTAAGATCTTTTTATGCAGAATGCACTAATACAAAAAAAGTCCAATCAAAAGTACTTTCAAAATCCCACTGACAAGAGATTCGTGGGCACAGATAGAAAAATACCAACCTTTCCGGCGACTCTGAAGCAAGCAATTTTTTAATATAATTTAGCAATGCAAATTTTTTAGCAAGTAAGCTCCGTCTTTTTTGTGCAAATCTTCACTTGTTCATGCAATATCCCTACAAAAGAAAATTTTGAAATTAAATCTTAGGGATAAAAATAAGTTTTTTGAATTTTTAATTTTTAAAATTTTTTATATAAAAAATAGAAAAAGATTAAATGACGAATTTAAAAAAATTTATAAGTCCCCGGGAATGGTGCTAAAAATTGTTCGCTGTTCAAAAGTCATGAAGAAATCCATCGTTGTTGAACCATTTACAAATTATAGAAAAATATAATCTTCCTAGAATCTTTTAAAAGAATCGTATAGTTGTAAGAAAAGGGTTGAATCCACAAAGACTTGTTAAACTTGGTTCTTAAAAATCTAAATTTAATTTTAATCTAGTTGGGAAATCTTTGGATGAAAGTTGGTATCTTATTCTATGAACAAAATTCTATATGCATTAAAAATATGAAATAAGAGAAAAAGAAACACTAACCGATGTGAAGGCTATGTAATAAGAGAGGGAGGGAAAAGAAAGATGGAACTCAGAATCGACACAAGACTTGGTTCCTTATTGTCACCTTGACGTCTCCCTCCTCCGAACGATATTGAAAAATAGAGAAGTGGAAGAACTAAACTGAAAAGAGAAGATGGCATGCACGAGAAAAGTACAAAATAAAGAATGAAATTAAAAGAGAAGAATCACATCACATAAATTAAAAGGAAAAGTACAAAAAGTTTAGATTGAAACGTTGCATGATCTTTATTGAAGAAAATTAAATTTTATTCAAAATACATTACAACCCGCAAAACTCTCTTCTCAATTACCTTTCAGCCTTCTGGTCTGAGATGAGATGCCATTTTTTCTATGCTCTACCTCTCTATTTATAGTATAAGTAATGGATAGAGTCCTAATAGAAGTTTGCACCCATCAAGAGATATATGTTCAGAAGTTAAATTTGAACTTTAGATATTAAGATAATATCCTTTCTCTTGATCTGGGGAGCAAGCTATTATCAATTTTTGAATTTGAATTCTGCCCTTTTCTCTAAACTTGATTTGATTTATCCAGAATTTTATGCGGGAATTCAATTCTTAATTGGTCTGCAGCTAGTTAGCGTGTTGATTGCTGAATATGACTTATCAAATTACAGAATTAAAAATAATAGTCAACATAAGAATTATGTCCATTTAAGTTCTCTTTCTGGAGCATCGTGAATCATCAGATTTAAGTTTTTGTAGGAAAAGTTATGATCAAAATATTAAAAGGTGTCCAGTCTGAATCCGAGTCTAAATTGATTTAGAACTCTAAATTTAATTGAAATTTCCTTTTAAGCTCCAAATAGGATTGCTTTATTTAACATTGCGTTTTTATTGGCTTTTTGGGTTTTAGGCTTCTTTGGGCTTTTTTCTTTTATTAATGGAGGCTTGCACATTATTAAGAAAAAATACAATTACGTAACAATATTTATAAAAATAAATGTGAAAATATGACTAAAAGAATGCACATTTGATGAAAAATCACACTAAGAATTCACCTTGATTATATATCGATTTGAACTTTGGGTTTTCTTCTTTAATCGGCTTCAGTGGTGGAATAGGCTTCATGGCAATTCTCTTGCCCTCCCAAGTGAACATGTAGATGTTCCTTTTGCCTCGATGGGTAGCATCAATGTCATGTAGTCATGGTCATCCCAATAGTATGTGACATGTATCCATATCAACAACATCGCAGGTAACTGAATCTTGATAAAACTTGCCAATTGAAATGGGAACATGATAAAAATTCATTACCTTTATGCAAGGGACCTTCTTTATCCACCCAATGGTATATGAATGGGGGTATGGCTCTGTCTCTAATTTCAAATAGTACATCAATACAGTAGACATGATGTTTTCACAACTGCCGCTGTCGATGATGAGATTACAGACTCTATTCTTTATCAAACACCTTGAGTAGAAAATCTGATGTCTTTATATAGTATCGGGATTCTTTTGGTTGCATAGCAACCGCTAGACCACGAAGATTGCTATCTCTCCGTCTTCTTCAACAAAGTCAGAATCTTTCAGTTCAGTCTCGATCAGTATTTCGTCTTTGTCCTCGTAGTCCGCCATGTTGCTTGCCTCCTCTTTTGGCACTCATTAGACCTGTGTCCAGGTTCGTCACACCTATAATACTTGCCAACCCTGAGCTTAGTATATAGATTCTCCTTGCCCTTTTGTAATGGGACGGTTGTCGTCGCCGACTTTGTTGGAGGGGCATCAATCACCTTACGGGTTAGAGGTTGTTCGCTTGATGTGAACCTTGCTGAGCTCTTGTGTTATCGGATGTCCACTTTGCTGCTCCTTTGAAACGTAAAGCTCTACTTTGCAATCTCTCAATCTTCATTGCTTTAATTTGTACCTTATCGACAGAGAACACGTCTTAGATGGCCACACATTCCTGGATGGAGTACTTTATCCTGTTGATGTACTTTGAAGTCTGCTACTCTTCCATCAGGGATAGGTTACATTGCGATAAAAGGCGGTAGAAATCCTCTGTATATGCTGCAACAGTTCGTGTTCTTTGACTACATTGCTCAAATTGGTTGTAAAGAATCTGTTGATAATTGGGTGGAAGGAATCTACCTTGAAGAAGTTGTTTCATGCGCCGCCATGTTATCACAGGCGGTTTGCCTTGGCGCCTCCTTGTGATTTGTAACTAATCCCACCATGCGGCCGCTCTTTCTTTGAGCTTGTACGCCATGAACTAGACATGCTTTTCCTCGAAGACGTAAGCCATGTCAAGGAACTTCTCTACTTTATAGACCCAGTCCAAGAAGGACTCGATGTTAAGGTTCCTACTAAAAGAAGAAGTCTCGATCTTTATCCTATGCTCGTTAGGGCTTGGGTCCCCTTTTCTCCTTTCTGGGTTAGAAAAAGGAAATTCTTCTCCCTGTTGGATTAGGATTCACCATCCGCCTAGGGCCTCGGCTATAGGCCGCCCTCCATAACAACCTTCATCTTCAAAATCGTCTTCAGGATAGAAGATGTTGATGAGTTTTTCCTCGTAGGAAAGATCTTCGTAAGGAAGTTGTTGTTGAGGATGTCTTGGTGTTGGTGCTGGTTGACATGGTTGTTGACGCGTGGGTAGTCGTTGGAATGAAAATTGTTATGGTGGAGATTGTAGATTGATGGGGTAAAATCAGAACTTGAAAACGTGTATTTTGAAATCAATGTAAAAGTGTGTATGCTAATGTTCCTTCGATACTTCCATTATAGCATTGGCTCAACTGGTCGAATCCACAATGATAGAAGACGATAAAAGCATTAATAGTCCTTATTCTTTTCGTATGTTAACAAGTTCTTCTTTGTTAAAGAAGAAAAGAAAACTAGAAGTGATAAGTGGAGAAGGCGAAGAAATCGACGAAGTGAAAACAAAAGCGAAGTGGTTGTGGGATTGGTAAAACAAAACAAAAAAATAGAAGTGAAAGAAATAGAAATGAAATGGAAAATGAAGTGATTTGAAAAGTAATATTGAAAACAAAATAGAAGAGAAAATGAAACTTGTTATGAAGAAGATGAAAGCAAAGGTGAACTAAGAAGATGATGAAAAGATAAAAGAATGGTTTTGAAATTGGTTTTTAAAGCAAAGCAAAGCAAAGAAAAGAAGGAAAACAATAAAAGAAACTCATAGTCACTAACTACTAATTGCTCCACTAATCATGCTAAACTCTTAGTGATAGTTGTTTCACATGAATCCTTAACCATCACAAATCCTTGGCTTCAAGAGATGATACAAAGCATGGCTCATAAAATTATTTTTTCACATTCGAACACATCCATTCTATACAACAAGGTGCAAGTTACTATTAGATCATCAAAATAAAATAGACATGAGCATGAAATAAAGAAGACATTACAAGTTAGCTTGCTAATGAGTTAGATATTAGAATGTTAGAATGCTAGAATCCATCTTTATGAGCCATCAATAGCTCTTGCAAGAGTAAGGTCTTGTAGATGCTATTAGATTCATGTGGATTACCAAGAAAGTGATTAGCTAGTTAGTGGTTAGTAGTTAGATTACCTTGAAAAGAAACTAGCTAAGCATCATGTAGAAATAGAGAAGATTACAATAGAGAAGAAAAGAGACACATTTACATATATTGTCACTTGTCAAAATATCAATGTAGTTCTCAAAATTTTGATTTTGGTCAAATTCATATGGGTGTGCTGAAATTAAATCTTTCTTTCGAAAACAACATGATTCCTGATCTAAATAGATAGAGTTAGAGATATCTGGATTGGTTAAAGGTTGATAAGAGCAAGTCTCCTCATTCTTATGAATGTTGACCAACTGACTTAATTGTACTTCTAACCTACCGATAGACTAGGTGAAAGATTTTTAAAATTATTATGAGGTCTCATGCAAGATTTTTATACTCTTTTCTAGCTCAGATTTTTCTTCAAATGGTTATTCTAGAAAGGTAGTGTAAGAATCTTGGTTTTGAAAAAAAATGTGAAGATTGTGAGTCTAACAAGTTTTAAAATTGCCGCTCGGACTCACGGAAGAGTTTTATACTCATGTTTAGGACTGATGATTGGTCATTTTGAAGAAGTGGGATTAAGTATGAATCTTGAAAATATTGTGGAATTGGGGAGGCCAATATTTTCTAAAATTTCCATTCGGCCTCCTGCATGGCTTTTATGCTCTTTTCTAATTCAGATTTTTCTTCAATTGATGATTCTAAAAAAGGAGTATAGAAAGTAAAATCGGAGAACGAATATTATAAAAATTGTAAAAATTGTGGACAATGTGGTTGAAATTTGACTCGGGGGAGGTGATTCTCCATTCACTCTATGAAAAATAAAAATTATTTTGAAATTATTGTCATTAGAATAGGGATATGGGTCATATTGAGTCGGATAAATCCAATCCAGCCTATTGGATTGGTTCAAGTTATATAAAGTCGGGTTGGAGTTATCTGAGTCAAATGAGGTCGATGTGAAGTATGGATTCATAATAGGATTAAAAGAATTGTTGTTGTTAAATTCTATTTCACAAACAATCATAAATAAAAAAGAAAAAACAAACAATAAACAAAAAGAAAGAAAAAAATCAAAACCAAGCTTATACTAAGGTTGACCTACACTTAGACGATTCCTAAAAGGTCGATTACGCATGGGAGGTTGTTCTATAAATCTGACCACAAGCTAATTGACTAGGTAGGAAAAAAATACGGTGGGAGGTATCCGTGCATAAGCAACGGGTCTTAATTATGCCAAATCATGGTATCTTTGAGACTTAACCTCTTAATCCCCAATCTTAGACACCAATTTCACAAGAGTATGATTCTCACAAGTTCCATTCTCGGTCAATCTCTTAATGAGTTCGAGATGTCCCTAAGAGCAATTTCTATCACTTTTGATTAAGGCTTGGGTTGTGTGTGGGGATGTGACTTTTTGAGCTAAGGAAGGGTAATGACTTCCCCACCTTATCTTGTATTGGTTTATGCCCTTAAGTCCAATTCGTGCAAGTGTGCAATATAGATGAGAATAACACACAAAGCGAGTAAATCACCCACGTGTTTGTCCTATGCTATATACAATGCTATATGTACATCTCAGTCCAGATCACAACAATAGAACAAAATACAATATATTGGAATTGAAACGGCACGTGCCTAAATGCAAATATCTAAACCGTTTTAAAGCGTTCAAATATCGTATTTTAGTTCTTTAGTTATTGCAGTATGTAGGCAATCAAAGTAGATAATTAGCAGAAGAATACAATATATGAAACTTGCAAGATCCCTGCAAAAGATGAAGCTCAGAAGCCACAATAATGCCGCGTTTTCGTGGCCTTTTTGGCTTTTCCATGGCAAAAATAAGGAAGTTGGGTCCCGGACAAAATTTTGATCGGGGTAAAACCAATACTTGAAAATGTGTATTTTGAAATCAATGTAAAAGTGTGTGCGCTAATGTTCTCTTGATACTTCCGTTATAGCATTTGCTCAGCAAGTCAAATCCACAAGGACGGAAGGCGATAGAAGCATTAACAGTTCTTATTCACGTCGTATGTCTTTGTTAAAGAATGAAAAAAGAAAAAGAAAGAAAACTAGAAGTGATAAGTGAAGAAGGCAATGAAATCGGTGAAGTGAAAATAATAGCAAGTGGTTATGAGATTGGTAAAACAAAATAAGAAAATAAAAGAGAAGAAAATAGAAATGAAATGGAAAATGAAGTGAATTGGAAAGTGGTATTGAAAACAAAATAGAAGAGAATGAAACTTGTGAAAAGATGAAAACAAAGGTGAACTAATAAGATGATGAAAACGATGATGAAAAGATAAAAGAATGGCTTTGAAATTGGTTTTTAAATCAAAACAAAGAAAAGAAGGAAAATGATGAAAGAAAACTCATGACTACTAACTACTAATTGCTCCACTAATTATGCTAACAGCTTAGAGATAGTTGCCTCACATGGATTCTTGGCCATCACTAATCCTTGACTTCAAGAGACGATACAAAGTATGGCTCATATGATTATTCTTCCACATTCAAACACATCCATTCCATACAACAAGGTGTAAGCTACATTTAGATCATCAAAATCAAATAGAGGTGAGCATTAAATAAAGAAGACATTGCAGTTAGCTTGCTAGTGGGTTAGATATTAGAATGTTAGAATGTTAGAATCCATCTTCATGAGCCATCAATAGCTCTTGTAAGAGAAAGGCCTTGTAGATATTATTAGATTCATGTGGATTATCAAGTAAGTGTTAACTAGTTAGTGGTTAGTGGTCAGATTACCATAAAAGAAACTAGCTAAGCATCATATAGAAAAAGAGAAGATTAAAATAGAGAAGAAAGGACATGTTTACATAGATTGTCATTCTCTAGTACAAGATTCCTCTTTCTCTCCTCTGAATCTATCTCAGCCCTAATACATGAACAAAAAAAATAAAGTACAATACAAAAGAAAAGAAGAAGAAAACCTAAAACTAATCCTAAAAAAAGAAACTCTAATTCTCGTTGCTCAACCTCGTCTTAGGGCCTCTGCAGGAATATTTATAGGCAGAAGGGGATTCTAGAAGACGAGATGAGGCCACGCGTCAAATTTCGACACGTGGATCCATGAAATTGCCACGGAAACGCGGCAATTGCCGCGTTTTCGCGGCAATACCAGGAACTTAGGTCCATAGTTTTGGTCTGCTCCTTCTTTTTGCTTCTGGGACCTTCCAGATATCTTCTGTTTTGTACATTTGGGCATGTATTAGTCCAGATTTATTCTCCATTTTTAGGACAAAAATACCCTCCTCTAGAAGCCTTTTTCTGGATCTTCAAGAAATTCCATTTAATTATCCGAAAATTAGCTTTAAATCAGGATTTATTACCACTTTGCCCTTCTCCTTTTAATTATCTGCAAAAGACCCAAATGAGAATTATTAGCATAAGTCGGTAGGAAATGTAATGATGATGATGCAAAATCGGTTA
Organism: Agave tequilana; assembly: GCA_038442645.1. Taxonomy (NCBI): domain Eukaryota; kingdom Viridiplantae; phylum Streptophyta; class Magnoliopsida; order Asparagales; family Asparagaceae; genus Agave; species Agave tequilana. Next base: position 90,964 of record JAVJIF010012580.1, on the reverse strand, counting down.
CTAATCATGGATGAGGATTACCATATGGTGGTGGTGGTGGAGAAAAATTGTTCGTTGAACATTCATGCCCGCTTCGGTACTTACCATCGGCAAAGCCTCGATCATCGAATTTAATAGATAGCCTCTTGATTTCTTTGACCAGAGTGTCCATGGTTGACCCAAGAGCTCCAAGTCTCTCTTCAACAGTGCCTACTCTGTGGAGAGGTTGGACTGCTCGTCGTCGTCTCCGGCTATCGTTGGAGCATTTGCCGACGTTGTGATACCACTTGACGCGGACAGGGAAGCGAAGAACGACGCGGGTTAGATCTCATTCTAGCGGTGACGAACCCTGAAGAGACCTCCAGGCGGGGGTAACTACTCAAATTCACGAGCAAGAACGACTCAAATTCACGAGCCAAAAGGATCAACTCGATTCCACGAGAAAGTATGAGGAAAAAATTAAAAATTTTATTGATAAAAGTTGAATACAAATACAAAAGATTCAATGGCCTTTATAGGATCAAAATAAATCCTATTCTATCTATGAAACTATATTCAAAATAAAGAAATAAAGACTTGAAAATAAGAAAACAAAAATAAAACTAAACCAAATCCTAAAGTGGTTCAGAAATACTGATATACGCTAGGCTTGTCGACAACTGAATGGTGTTGTCGACAAGTAAGACCAAAACTGACAAACTCAAACTTTCAGGAAAAGCCTGTCGACACGCCTGATGAAGGTGTTGTCGACAGGTTGAGTTATTTCAGCCTGCTGATTGCCTTACCTTGTTCCTTGATCTCCTACATCAATACTGGTGCTCCTAACATGAAATACGTCTTCTTTTTGTGTGTTCTGATAGGTCCAAACATCCAGTTGCTTATGATAGTGTTTTATCCACTATAAATATATTTGCAAACTCACAAGACAACAAGCACATGGAGCATACACTAATAACGGCCCAAACTTTACCAAACCAATAATGATTTTTTGACTTATGGTGTCACATGTCTCCTATCAAAATCTCATTTTATAAGAATATCTCTATTAATGAAAATACATAAAAACTGAACTTAGACGCCAAACACATTTACATAGAGGACATCGTCTCCGGACATTACATAGAATGCTATAAGACATTTTCTCTTACTATTATTATATTATTTATATTCTTTTAGACGTGGTATATGTTACCTTTTATAGAACAAAAACATGTACAAACGTTTATTTAATTGCATATATGAAAATTATAAAGACATTTATTTAACCATTCCTGGATTGATGCAGGAATAGTTTAGAACAGTACTGTTAGTAGAAGAAATAAAGAATAAATAAGTGGAGGATGGGTAACGTTGAAATCAAGCTCATTTGGTTATTAACTTGGATTACTTGTATGCTAGTCATTGGGCCGCAGTTGGTCCGGGTCTATAGGCTGTAATAGCGTGGAGAGAATGAAGGAAGGAGATGAACACGTGGCAAATTTGAAACCTAAGGCAAAATGAGTGAGAGAGAGAGAGAGAGAGAGAGAGAGAGATGATTGCGGGGTTTGCAAGGCATTTTTACCATCATCATATTTCAGCAGTTGCTTTCTTTCTCGAAGAACGGGCCAATTCTTCAACGGCTCTAAAAAATTAATTTAGATGTTTAATCACTGATGTAGACTCACATGCATATGAGGTACGTGTTCAGGGATTGATGTTTCTTTAAGGGTGGAAGTGAGGAAGTGAAGAAGTGAGGAAGTGATAATAGTTCCTTTTGAAATTTGAGAATTGGTTAGTAAGTTTTCTGGTGTTTGGATGTTGTTGGGAAGTGTGGTTTGGAAAATGTTATGTCTTTTCCGGTGTTTGGATGGTAATGTGGAAGTGAAAGTGGAAAAGTTCACTACAAAGTTGACCGCAAAATAATATTAAATTAAAAATTAATAAGAAAAATAAAAATTAGACTGTAATTAGAATGCAAGTGAGATTTACATGAGTAAAAAATTAACTGTTTTTTGCTACAATTTATTACAAATGAGATTTACATGACCACAAAATTAACTGTAGCACTCTGGAAGTGAGGAAAACGTTGTGTAAAGAAGAAAAGAGAGAAGGAAAAGAACTTTTTCCATTTTCCTTTTCCGGTGTTTGGATGAACAGCGGAAATGAGAAAAGACACTTCCCACTTCCTCACTTCCACCCAATTCCTTGAATCCAAACAGCCGACAAAATCTCTTATTGTGATTTTTTTTTTTTAACACAATTTGAAACATTAAGGTATTTTTAGAACAAGAATCTTTTATCAGGGAGAGAGAGGAAATTTACCCTTTCTTCTTTTTTTTATTTCTTCCTTTAAAAAAAAAAAAAATACAAGTTACTTGTCACAATAACCACTGTTCTGACGTCAAGTTGAACTGTTTAATTCTATCTTTTTTTTCTTTCGTTTTTTGGTGGAATTTAAAACTTTTTACTATTCAACTTCATAACTTTTCCATTAACCACATCTTAGTGGTTTAATGTCTACTGAAATTGGTTATATTTCTCTTGAGTGGAACTAAAATTGATTAGACAAGAAAGAGACTGTGTAACCAGTTTTGTTTTAAAAGAAATGACCGGCGATGACGTTTTAATTTTTCGCCTTTATACGTCATAAATTTCGTCATCATTTCATCATTACCTGTCTTTTTCATAACACTGGTGTCTACTTGTAAAAGATTTCTGATTATACTTTCCTTTCTTTTTCTACTTAAAATTTTTCTTTTCTTCTTCGTCAAGTTTTTCTTCCATGTCAGTTTCAAGTGTTATTATTCATTAAAAAAGTATATATATAAGAAAATGTCTTTGTCTCACTCAGAAAGATATGCATTCTAATTCTCATATCTGAAGGGCTTAGCTGGACCTATCAGTCTAAAAATCTTATCTTGATTCCCATGTCTCATCCATGATGTCAGTAGTGTCAATGTTCTGGGGACAAAGAAAATATTCAGAGCAATGCAAAATTAGACACAAATACTCAATAGACTCATCTGCTGACAGCAGTGCTGATGCAGTGTTGTTCAACTCAACACTTATCACAGTTAGCCTTTCTTTTTTCTAGAATTAGAAGAACTTAAGAGGATTTTATTGAGAGCCTCCCCAGGCTGGAGAGGTCCCAGCTCTAACCTAATCATTTTTTCAGATAGGGTCTGTTTGGATTTAAGGAATTGGTGTGAAGTGAGGAAGTAGGAAGTAAAATTTATTTCCTTTAGGAAAAAAGGAAATGAGTAGTAAGTTTTCTGGTGTTTTGATGGTTGTTGGGAAGTGTGGTTTGAAAATGTTTTGTCGTTTCCGGTGTTTGGATGGTAATGAAAAGTGAAAATGGAAAAGTTGACCACAAAGTTGACCGCAAAATAATATTAAAATAAAAATTAATTAAGAAAAATAAAAAATAGATTGTAATTAGAATGGAAGTGAGATTTACATGACCAAAAAATTAACTGTTTATGCTATAACTTATTATAAATGAGATTTACATGACCACAAAATTAACTGTAGCACTCTGGAAGTGAGAAAATGGTTGTGTAAAAGAGAGATGAAAAAGGGAAAAGGGGGTTTTCTTATTTTCCTTTTCCGGTGTTTGGATAGATAGGGAAATGAGCAATTATACTTCCCCACTTCCTCACTTCACTCGGATTCCTTACATCCAAACACGCCCATAACAGGCAAGCCAAGGTGAAGTAGATGTCTATACATTTGCTCCCGTACGAATGGTCGTAATTTATTCAAATGAAACTTACGCTTGAGCTTAGTCATGTACTATAATGGTAATATACGTGGGGTCAAAGGAGTTTGAGGAACTGTTGTCACTTTTGTGGCCAATTGGGTCACTGGAAGGCGGAATGCTTGGTGGGTATGGTTTGTTTCCTCTGCCGATGGCTAGGCCATCGAGCCAGTGAGTGTCGTGATCAATCGCAGCTTGGATGAATGCTTCCTCTGAGGAAGTTGACGTCAGGGGGAGGGTCTGCTCAGCCGCCTAAGATGGTCGGAGGTGCTGGCAGGAGACCTTAAAGGTGGAGGTCAGGCTTTTTAGAGAGATGATTCAAGGACTTGTGGGGGAGATGAAGCTGATCCTCCGCCTTCAGTTGGACGACGACGTGGAAGAAGACTAAGTGGGCTCTGAAATCAGGACGAGATTCAACGACGTTGTTAGCAAGGAGGCGGCTAGTTCGTCAGAATTGTTCTCTTTCCCAGTCCTATTGGGCTGCGCGCCGGCGGTGGGCGAACCATCAGGGGAGATTGGGTACTCAGTTCGTTCTCCGACGTCAGTTTCGGGGAGAGGGGACAATCTACGATGGCCGGAGAGTAACAGAGTCATCCTTTCCGTCGTAGACAAAGAGTTCCCTGCTCCTATTGGGTCTTCATAACCGGAAAGAGGGGAGGTGGGGGGGTTTCAGTCGGCCTTTGCTGCCGGCCTGTCGCTAGCGGAGGTCGAGACTACATCATCGTCGCTGTTCGACGAGGAGAACTGCCAAGTGGTGGGCGAGGGAGTGAGAGAATCTGAGGGTGACCCACTCCAATATCCATCGGCGGCGTCGGTGGCTGGTGAAGAGGTCGATTACTTCCCCTCGAAGCTAGCGAGCGACGAGATTGAGGGTCAATTGTGTGGTACGATGCTCACATCAGACAGTAACTGGGCCGTTGTGTGACATGAGGATCAAGGAGCATATTTTAATTAAAATTTTACTGTCGAGAAGGACGTTGAGTTGGATAGCGGATCCGAAGAGGGGTTTTTGAGAGGCAGACCCTTTGTGGATCTGTATCCGTTAAGAGAATTAAGTCATTCTAAAGGGGTAAGGGTTCGCGGGCCTTCATTTTTCACTTCTATTGAGGTACCCATTATGGGGGTTTGAGTTTATTAAGCCCACGGAGTGAACTCGAGTGGCACCAGGGGGTGCTAGTCTTTCAAAGACCAAGTGCTATGCACGGGTCGGTGGACCTAGGGGTTGAGAGGGCCTAAGGGTTCTTTTTAAGAGGGGGATTTTGCTGCAGCCGAGGGCTAAGAGGGCCGAGGAGGGGGGAGACACTGGTGGAGCGAGAGAAGAGAGGGGTGCTCTTTTGAGCAGCCTTCTGACTCAGGGTCAAATGTGTGATCTGACTCAAAATTTTTTCCTATATGGACCCAGTGAAGAGTTCATGCACCAGATAGGTAAGAGACTTCAGAACTACTTCCTGAACGAGTCTGAGAGCCTCATGGGGATGTTCGCCCCAAGCGCGCAACAGAAGCGGAAGGCTAAAAAGAAGAAAGGCAATGCTAACCGGAATGGTTCAGCGAGATGGCTGGGAGTTCCTTCGTTTGGAGAAGAATTCCGCTGAAGAGTGGTATGGACAGGATGGCGGAAGAGGTGTGACAGCTAAAGCGAATTGGTTCTTTTAGAGTCGTGACTTGCTGAAAGGAGATGAATGGTTAGCGTCAGAGGAGAGTACATCAAATCTAATCAGACTTCACTTTGCAGCGTCAGAATGGTCGCGTGGACGCCTGAAGATTTCGCAAAGTCGTTGTCAAGACGTTAGAAGTGTAAGGACTCGGGACATCATCTTAAAAGACTAGCCTTCTAGGTGGAGTAGCCCAAATCCTTATAAACCAAAGATCATCCCCATGTCTACCCGATGTGACACTATTTGTAAGACCCTAAATCCTAATAACCCCCCCTCGAATAAAGAGTCTCCCTGTAAGCTCATTTCACACCTAAAATACATATGCTCTATCGAAATTATCTTCACCGTATTTCAGTACACGTCTTACATGAAGCACAACTTGCAGCTTATTACTCCACTTCGCCGCGTTTGCAGGCACGTTTTACATGAAGACGGACTCCACTGCCAATCTCGAGGGCCCAACTTAGCTTTACAAGGATATTTTTGCCCCCTGGGAATTTGAGCAGGTTTTATCCTGCCTCTCAAACAAAGAATCTGGGCCTCCATGCCCCACAAACAAAAAGTTCGAGCTTCCCTGCAAGCTGATCTTCCTCACTCTTCATCCGTGAAGATCATGTGCTCAATCAAGGTCACTCATCTTCACTGCATTGGAAGACAACACGTCTTACATGAAACACCTGGAGCATGATTTACCTCCCTTGAGAGCTCAATCTTTATAGATTCAGCTTAACAGGGGCCTACTGCGCCTTCCGCTGCGCCTTGGGGATCGAATATCACCCACACACACGACTAAGTTTGGGGCATGACTCTGATACCATTTGTAAAGACTCGAGGCACCATCCCAAAAGACTAGCCTTATATGTAGAGTATCCCAAATCCTTATAAACTCAAAACTATCCTCATGTCTAGCTGATGTGAAACTATCTGTTCGACCCTAAATCCCAACAAGAAGGTCACTGACTACTGTTGGAATTGAAAGGATGATTTTTGTATATTTTACATTTTTGTACTCTTCAACTTAAATTCTTATTAATGAAACATCCGAGAGCTTTATCGGCCTCACGATTTTTTCCTAACAAAATATATACTTACACGATGAGAGTTCTTACAAAATGTACAGATGCCGTGATTATTTTCTCATTTAAATAAAGCACTATCATATTCTTTTTAATTGCTTTCACTCAAATTGTTCAAGTCTCCTTCCAATCCTCGTTGCTATAATAATTACGATCCTTGTCATTTTTCTAACTGGCACACTTATTAGCCGCCGATTCATAATCCCGAGCGATCTAAATCGATTCTCTTTTATTTTATCTGGAGAAATGAATATCTAAATTCTCACAGATGCACTCTTCTGTCTTCGCTCATCTGATACTGTGTTGTTACTTATTTCAGCATTCCCACAACACATAGACTGTGATTGAGAAATGAACGGTCTGCTAATTTAGGTTTTCACTACAAATTTAATAGGAAAGTCCTCATTGAAAAAAGAAAGAAAGAAAAAAGTGCTGGCTTTTCTGTTACATTTGTATGCCTTTGTTGGAAGATGAAAATTTACAACAGGAAACTCACCATTGTTATGCACAGACGTAGGTACAGGAAAACCCCATTACATGCTTCTTTCATCAAAATTATGCAAAGATTTCAGTTCAATTGAAACCTGCCACTGAAGAAGACTGAACTCCAAACAGATCAAGTGTCAGAGCTGGCTTCTGAGGAGTAGCCACTCAAGGTTGGTGTGCTGAAGGCCGAGCTACCGCCTTCTTCCTCAGTTTTTTGCCATTTCTTTGAAGATTTTGTCGCCAGTGATTGGACCAGGCTTCTGAATATCTGAGCTTTAATCTGGCCTCTCTTTGGCAGAGGCCTGCCTTGTTTCTGAGAGAATGAGAATTGCTGCTCCATTGCTACAAGCTATGAATGAGGGAGGAGATTGGTGGATATGGAAATATTTATAGTTGAGTTTGGGAGAGGTCAGATTCCTTGTTGAGCAAGGTTTCAGTTCAAAAATAACTTGGAGGAGAATCTTTAGAATTTTCAAAAGGGCATAAATTATATTTTTTTTTTCAAGTTTGTTGGTCCCTCAAATATTTTTTCTTGCCGCTCTTTCAACCTCAGGTTTATTAGCCTGTCATTTTATCTTGAATTGAAATGTCAGAGACCAATTCAAGAATTGTATGGAAAATTTCAGTGCTGAAAGAGAAGTCAATCTGCTGACGACTCTGCTGATGCCGTTTTACTTGTTTCAATGTCATAAGTGTATACATTTTCCAGACTTTGTTTCATTAACCGGTGGCTATACTTCAATTTTCTCGGGAAAAAAAAAAATAGTTTTACTTCACTTACCTTGAGAACAGAAAATGCCAAGACCCAATTTGACAAATTGATCGGAAATTTTTCAGAACTGAAAACTAAACAAACCTGCTGACAATCTTGATCTAATGCGGTTGGATCGTTTCAACATTTTCAGTCATTTCTTGGCTCATAAATTTGTAAATAAAGAATTTCAGAAAAAAAATATTTTGATATGAGAAAGAATTTCTAGAATATTGTGTTTGTTAGTATTTCAGCAAAACATGACAGCGGATTTTCTATAATAAAAATAATTTCAATATAACTTAATCGAAACTTTTTATTCAGATTAAAACATGCATCAGCCATGACTTCAGCAAGTGTCAATGTATTAGGAATAAACAATTCTGATCAATTCTGCAAATTTTAGAGTCAAGACAAACTACCAAGCTGACAGCAGCGCTGATGCAACATTACTTGAGTCAACATTCATCCCAATCATCTCTCTTCTCCAGAACCTAGAGGAAGTCATAATACTCAGATCAGTGATCGCAGACCACAACTCTTGTGAGAAAGCAAAAAAAAATGCTTGCTTTCTTAATTATAAACGTTTATTATTCTATGGACAATCGTAATTTGTGCTCTTGTAAGTAGTTATCCCTCTAAATTTTGTGAAGTATTTGCATCATAAGCTATCACTGGATGATGATCCAGTTAAAAGAAGAATTAGCTTTCATTTAAAATTATACAAGATTCAGTCTAATCATAAGATTCAGAACTTCAAACTGGCATCCACTCACTCAATCATCCTCTCCTCTGTTCTCACTCAGAATCCAGCAAATACTATATCAGCTATGATCACCCAATTTTGTACTAAACAGAAGGAAACTCAAGCTAGAAAGAAAATTTTCTCCATTCATTCATCAAATATTTACAGCGTACGGTATATTTGCAGGAAATCACCTCTAAAAGGAAAAAGGAAATTTGAAACTTGTGGCTGAACACTGAAGAGGCATCCCTCTGCTCTAACATCAGAACGTAGCCGCAGCCAAAAAAAGGGAGGAGAAAAAAAAAACTCAACTGACTGATAATTACAATACTAAGAAAAATCGAATTCAAAATCGATCAAGTGTCAGAGCTGGCATCTGAGGTGTAGCCACTCAAGTTTGGTGTACTGGCGGCCGAGCTTCCGCCTTCTTGCTTGCTTTTCTTCCATTTCTTCGAAGATTTCGGGACAAGAGATCGGACTATGCTTCCGAATATCTGAGCTTTAATCTGACCTCTCTTCGGCAGAGGCCTCCCTTTCTTTGAGGGAGTGAGCCTTGGTGTTCCATTGCTGCAAGTTTGTGAGACTCGTTACTAGGGAGAAGAAGACAGTGAAGAGGGATCAAGAGAAGCAAGAAGATATTGATGAGTTATGCGAAGAGAAGATGGGTGAAAGGATTGGTGGTGAGAAATATTTATAGTTGGCTTTCTTGGGCACCAAGGTTTCAGTTCAAAGAACTTGGAGGAGAATCTTTGAAAGTTTCAAAGGACAAATTATTGAACATTTGCATTTAAAAGTAGTCAAAGATCTCATCTTTCTCAGACAAATGTTGTTCAATGTCAATTTGTCAACATCGATGATTCTTGAAAGCTAAACAAACTCGAGGTTGAGGAACTTGGACTGTTTCATCTTGCTTCAAGATTCGGTGTTAGCTTATCGAATATGAGTACAAACACTACCATCATACTGTAAGATTGGTAAGGATCATTGATACAGGCTTGAAGATCTTCAACCTTTTCTTCAGTGTGAAAAAATCCAAGTTAAGAATTGGGATTTGGGACCCCCTGCTTGCCATGGAACCTCTATGCACATGTTAGTATTGGCTCTGACTCTGGTGTTAGTATATGAAGCTCCAGGGCTTTTACTTGCAGACCATTGAATTGATAGCACCTGCTCCCACTTCCAACATCTCTCAGGTATTTGGTTCAGCTGTATTTCCAAATCCTGAATCTCGGAATTCACCACGTAAGTCGGCACAAACCCCTGTGATTCAATTTCACTTACGGTATGTTTACTTGTAGAGAAGTGGGGAAGTGGGAAAACTCATTTCCCACTTTCCTTGTTTCTTTTGAATCGGAAATGAGAAATGAGAGAACCTCTTTTCTTTTCCCTTTTACACCTCTTTCTTACATTACTATTTTCTCACTTTCAGAATGTTACAGTTAATTTTGTGGTCATGTTAATTTCAATTGTAATAAGTTGTAGTTCAAAACAGCTAATTCTGATGCCAGGTAAATCTCACGTACAGTCTAATTACAGTCCTAAAATGTCACTTCAGAATTTAATTTTAATTTAATATTATAACTTTGTGGTCAACTTTTCTATTCCACTTTCACATTACTAGCGAATCACCAGAAAACACAATATATTTTTTTACTTACAATTTCATATTACAATCAAACACCGGAAATGAAAATTGCCCGTTTCCCATTTTCCCATTACACTTTCACATTTCCTATCTTCTTTCCCCACTTACATTTTTTTCTCTCACTTTTATCAAACGAACAGGCCCTTGCAAGAAATGGGACTTTTTTCACTTTTCGAGAAGTGCTTTCTGTTAAACTCATAGCTAATTAATTGATCTGGAAATCGTAAGTTCAGCAACATCTTTACTCAAATTCCCACAGTTTTTTCCAGTATTAAACACTATAGTTTTTTCCTGAAACAGGAGAATTGATTTCAAAAAAAAAACAATGTCACAATCTAGCTCCTATGCTTGCCTCTTGTATCCAAGCAATCACAACAGAACAGGAAAAGACTAGCTCCTGGCCTCAAATAGTTCTTTATGTAATGGAGTCAGGTTCATTGGCCCTCACTTTTGCATTCTCAGATTTTTAATCCTGATTTTTGTCGGGCTGATGTCTTTTGCTTTCTTTCACATATTGGATACTTTTGTTTTCTAGTGTTGCCTCGATTGCCTGCAAACTTTATATGGTTTAGGCCGATGTGGTAGTTTTATTGCTTTTTTTTTCTTTTCATAAAAACGATGAACCAATACGGTCCCATTTTTTTATTGAAAGAAATTAATGAATACAATCGCAGTTTCGTATAAGAAACCTCAACTCTTTAGAAGTCAAGAAACTGTGCACATACAGCTGTCCAGGAAAAATAAAAAAGGTAAAAGAAAAACTTTAACTCCAGAGTTCTCCGTCGACGACGGTGCTGCTGAGAGCTTCTTATTCCGCTAACTGCTATACTGCTACCATAGAGATCTACTCCAGCTATATCCTCCCCTCCAGTGTCATCCTCCAACTACGCTGCCGCTATCTATGGTCAGACGATGCCCTCCCACCACAGCGAACGGAACTCCTCCTTCCTTCGGTCAGAACTCTCTCGTTCCATAGAACCTCGAATCGCCTTTCCCTTCTTCGTTTTTCTTAATCCTCTCTGGCTCTTTCGACCGGAACGTGCCCATAAAATTCTCGAATTTATCTTGAAAAAACATCTGCAATCCATAACCTATTAGGTTCAAGATGAATGAGAGGTCCATGTGTTCTCCCGCTGGCCCTCCTGCTGGACACCCTTCAGAATAATAGGTCTGCGATGTCTTATCCTTGTCGCGAGGATCATGCCCATACACCGGGTCCTGAACAATGAAACCCCAAAGAATTTTCTTTTGATTCCATCCCAACCTCATCGACAACCAATGATGTCGGCCCAACCAGCTCCAGTGAAGCAGCCAAACTCTGTGCATCTCCTTCTTCCCCCGCATACACAGGTCCCCTACTTTTATGGACATTCCACTCAGTGACCGACCTAAGTGGCCCATTAACTAGCCCGTTATCACCTGGCCCAACAAGCTCCCCCAAAGAAAAACTCTCTCAATCCATCACATTCCCCTTTAGGCTGATCTCCACAACAACCTGGGCCAACCGACAGCCCAACTCCCTTAGGCCCATCATTCTCCCCAACTTCTACAGCTGCCTCGTTCCGGTCCAGATATGGGTCTCATGTTTTCCCAGACCCAAAATGTAACGGTCCCAGTTTTTCTAAAATCCTCTATTAACATAATATTCATTTAAATCGATCGATTATTATAATTATTTTCAAATTCGTAAAAAATTCAGCAGCACCTCCTTTGTAAATACTGGTGGGATATGATATCCAATACAAATTCGATAATTTCTGCTAATATCAGCCTACTTATTCTCAATCCAATCATATAACTGAGCTCAAATATCATCCATGCAATCATGAAGATGTTTCGGCTTGACATCGCCTACTTATGGAGAAACATCACAACATAAGCTCGAGAGTACCTATCTCGGAATCCATAGAAATTCAGAAATGATAAATTTTAACTTGGCATGATTGTCACATTGGTAATACACTCCTTGATATCACAACCCAATAAAAGTATCTCAAATGCTAACCTGAAAAGATTCCACTGCAACAGTTTTCTGCATATATGATTAAATAAAAAGATTAGATTGATTCAGAGCGAACCCTGCGCAGTATAAACCAGACCCCTTTCTCAAAGCAACCTGCAATATACCAGTCTGAGAGAAGTGAGCTTGACAGCTCAGTGAGTAGATTAAAAACAATCAGGAGATAATAACATGTCAATGAGAACATAAATATCTAAGTAATAAGGGAAAGCTGAAAGAGTAAGAAGGCATAAAGAATCAAAAACATCACATGGTTTAATAATCAAGCCCATGGTCTCTAAAATCTTGGGGACGATCCGACTCTCATGATCATAACTTCCCATTTTCTTTCTTGGATTTTCATCCTTCCGTGTGATAAATTTATAAGTTACATAAAACAAATTTTTGTTTAGTTATTTGATGTATAATAGCGTGTGTTACTCACGTGTCTTGGATTCAACACTATAATACACAATTATTATAATTAAGTCATAAACATAGTTTATAAATTCGGATAGCACATACATCACAATGCATACTTGTATAACATATAACTATATCATACTTTTCATATTACAATATCACATCACACTGCCAGTATTGCATGGATTAACCTGTACACTTTCACACATCATATAATATTTCATTATCTCTTATAATAAGGCGAAGTTCCACAGCCCTACATCAAAGACAAGCATACAATACCATTCATTATGAATAAGCACATTTTTACTTTATGAAACACGACCATCTCATACCCCGTCTTCGCACCTACCGGCTCCCGGCGGACCCCCCCTTCAAATAACAACACACAAAGTTATTCCCCGTCTTTACACCTACCAGCTCCCGCTGGCCCCTTCCTTCAAAATATATAAATACACACACACACACACACACACATACATACATATATATATATGACAACAACGTCTTTCCCCTTCCACTGGCTCCCGCTGGCCCCTTCCTTCACAATATATGTATATAAACCCAACATGCATGTGCAATATTATATACAAGCCAAAATGTTACATGCCATCCTATTCATATATATTTTTGAGTTTATTTATAACAAAATCATCTTATCCGGTCTTTCACTCCGATTCTTAAATATGTACCACACACATTCCATTAATTTTATCTGGACTATGATCAACAACACGATTAACAACATACCCAACACGTACATACTAGATTATACACACAGGCAACACACATAGAATCAATTATCAACTTTCTCTAATTTTGTCACATACTACATGCAATCATACATCAACAATTATACCAATACCTCGTTATGCCAAAAGGAAGCAACTTTTCATGGTTTTATGTTCTCTCAACGTATTAATTTGGTTTCCAATATTATATCTTTAAAATTCATTGAAAAAAATCAATTTAAAAACTTATATTATTTCAGTCAATTTGTCTGTAACCACTCTCTAGATTGGAGATCAAAAGAGAAAGAGAATGATTAAAAGATTTAGAATAGATTCATATTTATTGCAACACTTATTCGAAAAAGTGTGTTTAATTCTAAGCCTGCCTTACTATACATTTCATGGTGACATAAATCCAATATTGGTTCAGTGTCTAATACTACAAGACTACCCACGTTTAGTGTAAATACCAATTTATGACAATAGACACTCTTAGCAAATAAGGTGGTGAAACTATACCTTTTTCCTTATAAAGCTGTATATGTGTATATATAATATGGGTACTTTCTATGTGATGCTCCAAGTAGATTTTGAATTTGTTCATAGAAAATAAAATAATTTTGAAACGTCACAATTACTGTTTAACTCATGGCGTGTTGCAAGACACCATACTCAATAAAAGAAAGGGGACTTAATTAGAATTGATAAGATGTAATACATATAATTGAAAGTCATCATTTCAAATATGTCTTAAGTTTAGTAACTTTATGGGACATACGCTATCTGTATGCAAAGGTATTACTTTCTCAAAGAGCCTGACTAGACGGATGATAAGTTGAAACTGTAAGGAGAAGAGAAAATTTCTTACATAATTGTTAATTGAAATATAACTTTCTTGATTTAACGTGCAATTTAATATGACCTAACAATCCGTTAGTGCTTAAATTTCTTTGTTACAATGTAAATAATGTGGTCGCAACCAAGATTATATATATATATATATATATAAAGAGAGAGAGATAAATAGATACATACATATATATCTATAACAACTATCCTCACTTATTCATGAATTGAGTTGAAACTGTTTGGATTCCCGTCAATACCGATCTTGATACTACCGATTCTATCATTCTGATTTCCCAAATTTTGATATTACACCAAGAAAATCTTTCTTTTCAATTAATATCCACGTTCACTCATCTATTAGTTTATTGTCAGTATAATTTAGTATTGGCTGTTAACTTGTCCAATTATCAATTAGTTAAAATTGATAGGACTATAACCTTCACAAGTAATTTCCGGCGTTTCATGATTTTCCACTGACCGTATGTCGACAAAAATTCTATTCATAGTCAAACTTACTAGGCCATTAGAAGGGGGTTATGTGTTAGGGTGAATATATCTTTTGGAGTCCATAACACAATAATTCCTATTGTCAGTAAGGCTAAAAGCTAATTTAAGTCTGAGGATAATTGTCAACATACCGAGTGTATATGCAACACCGTTACTGAGACATTATTATAAAGGGTCGATACTTTAATGAATAATTATGATATACTCGCGTTCATAACATGCGTTACTGAAAGAAATGTATTTAGTTCTAGGCTCAGCACAGCATTCCTGTATATAAATTTCTATAATTACACGTAGATCCCACCTAGATATAAATTCATAGGATTTGACCTCCCTAACTATAGAAGATGTTTTCATCATAACTCCTCTTTTTGATATAAGAATAAGACAAGAAAACTTTCATTAGAAATTAGACTTACTGTTCTTTCTAACGGTATATTACATGACTAACTTAATTCGCATGAACAGCCCTAATAAATAGAAAATCTTTTAGACATTCAAAATTCTGCAACTCGGTATCTTCAACTAGTTTATCATGTTTCAGCGATAATTCCTAGCACAAACCTTTGATTAGGACACCGTAAGAGCCGTTGGAAAGTAGATTCGATTTTCTTTCCAACGGTAAATTACATGACCTATTTCATTCTAAATACTCATACGAAAGAAACCTCAAGTTTCAGATTTCAGATCTTGATAGACTTTAACAGCTTTGTACTAATATTTCAAAAGTGCTTCGAATTAAGAATTTCTCAACTTTTCCTGCTTACCTTTTCACTTTAATTGGATCATAAGTAAGTTATGAACTTAAGTATTTAAGATTTTGCTCATGAGCAAATTTCAAAAGAACATTTATAATTCTAACATAACTTAATTTACCATTATACTCTCTTTAAACCCCCTTCAGCTTCATAGTCTAAACCATATCATAAAAATTTTATTTTTATCTCACTAACATCATAAAAATCATATTTTGATTTGCTTTCATAGTTATTATGTAAGAATGGCAAGAGATTCAACCATCACAAATGTAAGAAGTTTCAAGAATCTCAATCTACACTAATGGTTAGGAGGGGTTTATAAACTTGATCTCACCTATAATTCTTTTAAGGATGGGATTCAATTTAAGAAGGAATAACATTGATCAAAAATAAATTTCAGCTATTACTCAAATTAAAATTTCATCACCATCAAAGTAAGATATGAGATTGAAATTTCATGGTTTGAGATTTAAGCCCAAATCTGAAATTTTATATACTCCCTCACGACATGATATACCCTACAATATCACATTTCTATCCATCAATTATATGCAATTGGATTAACCCATTAATCTCAAGATCAAAATTAGACCACTACATACTTCAATAAGTCATGAAATTTCAAGGAAAAATTTGCATGAATAGATCAAGGGAAAGTCCACTCAAAATCAAGAGATCAAGATCTATGAATCACAAGAGATGAAGATTTGAGAAATGAGAAAAGAAGGAAGAAACTCACTCACCTCCACCTCCGAACTCTGGCCAGTCGTGCCTAGCCGGCGACGCCTGGGTTTCGCACGCGCATGGATCTAGACCCAAGGGGAGAGAGAGAGGAGGAGAAGAGAGGAAAAGAAGGGGAGAGAAATAGAGAGAGTGAGGAATAGAGAGGAGGTTGGATCTTTGGGTTTCTAGGTTTTTGCCATGGAGGAATCTTCCCTAGAAAGAGGATGAAGAGATGAATTCTCTATGGACTCTTTTAAGATCCATACTCCCATAGTATTACAAGTTTGCCATCCCCTTTTCATCCATGTGTCCAATTCCCCAAAACAAGAAGATCTAGGCCCTTGATCTTCCCTCCCATGCACACCTACTCCCTCCACTAAAAGAATATAAATTTTTTTTAATGGTTGTGTTTTCTTAGTAAATATATATATTTCAAGCATAATATTAGTATATCTACACATTGAAGTACTAGTTACATAATAACTATGGTGTAGGTATACTCATACATACCACTTAACATTCCCAAAATTATTGAAATTCATTACACACTCAATCAACTTAATAACTCAAGATTTATATCATTAAATCGGGGTTTAATAATCTTAGGTGTTACAGCTCTACCCCCTTACAAAAGTTTCGTCCTCGAAACTTGCTATCTAAAATACGTAAGTATTAAATCTTCGCATTTCTCCTGCATGTCACAGGATCTTTCTTTGATGCAATATCTTTCTCAATCATTCATCTCAAGATTCATTATCTCTTGATCAATTCTATACTATGTCCTTACGATTCAAATTAATCTTGACTCACTTGATATTTTAACCATTCTCTTACTCTAGTATCCCATACCACTAGCAGCTCATATTGAGGACCCACACCCCCAAAGAGCACATCCGAATTATGGCATGTAGGTACCATAATCTGAACATAAGACAGTGATCAAATATTCCGCATTCGAGATTAGTCATTCACGTAAGAACTTCTACCCCCTTGAACCCTCCACATCAAATAATGCATTCACTTGCATACAAAACACATGCACATACATATCATTCATAGCAATCTGTACTAACAATCAACTTTCTTTCTACATCCACTATTTCAAATCTAGTTCCTATCCCCAAACCCTGAGCTCTGATGCCAACTGTAACGGTCTTACTTTTTCTAAAATCCTCTTGTTGACACTCTAAAAAAGACAAGATTCCTGACTGGCCTGAACAATGTCTAAACTTATTGACATTTACAAAAGACAAGTGACAGACAAGCTGACGACCAGTTCTGTACCCATCTTCGAGGGACAAATCAGCGACTTGAACTCTACTGATCCAGTGAAGCAGACAGTGAGCCCAGATTGTCTTTGAAGAGACCTAAGCAGGTCTAAGATGCTAGGTTAGCTCAACACTTAGCATCACATGAGCCCAAAGGGATAGTCTCGCCTGAGAGGCTTGTTGGCCCAAAGGCCCTTCACCCTAGTTTTGATGATGATCAACTCATGTAGTTATAGTTACTAATGATCTTGTGTTTAATTAGTGACAGATTCATGATCAAGATCTTAGTAGGTGCATAGCTCAACAAAGGATAAAAGAACAAGATTTGGAGCTTGCATGTGGTGATCCAAGGAGTTTTTGGATCAAGCTTGGACCAAGTCAAGAAGATGAGAAGCCTTCAAGGGAAGACTTCAAGAAGTTGAAGACTTGGGTCTAGGTATAGAATTTTGTATTTTTGTTTTAGTAAAAATGTAAAGGATAGATAGTTGGTGGATTGCTCAAGTTATATCACACACACACACTCTTGATAGAACTCTTGATTTAATTGATTTCATAAAAGATTTCTTTTTAGAAAAGAATTTTTATTTAGTAAAAGATTTTCTTTGAGACAAAATATTTATCTTGGGTTTTGGTATTTCTATCATATATATATCTTTTCAAACCAAAATCTTGATTAGAGCTTTATATCAAAAACATAGATATTTCTTATTGATTGTGTAGTGGATCATATCCATACACACTATGCTTTAAAATGAACTCAAATATCTTGTTTTTGTATTTGATGAAGATTTAGAAAAACAAGTTTGGAAAAACATGTTTTGGAAAAATACATTTTGGTTATTGAGCTAATATTTTCAAGTTACAAAAATAGACCAAAACATATATAACATGTCTTGATTTTGTGCAAGCATGTTTGTTCTTTCAAGCATATTGGTAAAACTATTTTTGTAGAATTTCTATGTATTTTTAGGATTTTATAAAAGATTTTTAAATCCTGTTTTCTGACCTGGAAACTGGCTGACAGGCCAAACCGGTCGACCGGTCCGGTCGACCGATGTGCACAGCCCTGTGCACGTTGTCAGCACAGTGGCCGGTCGACCGGGTCGGTCGACCGACCAAGAGAGCTTTGCTCTCTGGAAATATCAGTCGACCGGGCCGGTCGACCGACAGTTCATTCCAGGTTATCGGTCGACCGAGCCGGTCGACCGGTGGCTGCAACGGTCAGAAAAATGACCGTTGGCCGGTCGACCGGCGGTCGACCGACAGCACTGACAGAACCCCAACGGCTCTATTTCTGGCAGCCTATAAAAGGGGATCTTGTCATCTGTTTTGAGAAGAAGATTTTGGAGACCTTTGAGCTAGTTTTTCCAACTGATTTCAGAAGTTCTCTCCACATATTTGAGTGCAAATATTTCCCATCTTAAAGGGAGTTTTTATCAAGAGAGTGTTAAGTGATTCTTTGAGTTTTTCACCATAGTCTTTCCTTGCTTTTCTCACACCACACTTGAGCTATCCATTGCTAGATATTCCTATAGGTGTGTTGTAGTGAGAGTGCTCTTTAGGTGATCAAGTGTTGTGATCATCAAAGAGATTTTTCTTTGTACTTTGAGGAAGCGGGCAAGTGTGCTCGTTGTGGTTGGAGTTCGGTTGTGAACTCTTGGTGATTCGAGGTACGGCCTCGGCGAGTCGCTGGACTTGCGTGTGTACGGGACTTGGGAGTCCGAGGGTTTGTAGGTGTACGGCACCGAGGAGAGATCCGGTGGGATCTTACATAGTGGAAATCCTTCGTGTGTCGAAGGCGGGGATGTAGAGCAAGTGTGCTCGAACCTCGAAACAAACCCTTTGTGTTTGCGATTGCTCACTCTTGCTCTCTTTCTCTTTTTGTCTCTATTTTATATCTTGCATTCAATTTATTGTGTTCATCTTATATATGCATGATATATTCCCTTGTGCTCATAATTGATATACATACTTGCTTGGGATTGTTGTTAACACTAGTATTCAACCAAGAGAGCCAACGCGGCACCTCAACCCATTCAAGGGGAATCTAGAGGAGTTTGTCCAGAGCCTCGCAAGGGGAATTCGGCAACACTCTTGTGTTATACATAAGTGTTTAATTAAAAGAAGTTTAATTTGGTCTACTTAGTTTTAATTCCGCATTATTTGTTCATAAGTGACCTTTAGATTAGCCATCACCTATTCACCCCCTCTCTAGGTGATCTTACAATTGGTATCAGAGCTAGTGCTCTTGATAAGGGTCTAACAACCTAAGAGTTAAAGATCCTACATTTGGGCTAATCACAATATTTGTTGTACACACACACCTCACCATGGACTTTATGTCACCACCCACCTTTGATATTCTTAACATCCACATTTGGAAAGTTAAGATGTCATTATTCCTCAAAGCCCTAGGTTATAATGTATATCTTGCCACTACTAATAATGCTTATTGTATAGATGGTAAGAATCTTGAGGCTAATACAAAAGCCCTACATGCTTTAAAGAGCACCCTAAATGATGATTATTTATGTAGGGTTGCTAATATTGATATGGCTTTTGTAGTATGGAACACCCTCATCTCCCTTGGCGAAAATGAACAATACTATGCGGGGAGCGATTCGGATGTTGGAAGCGACACCTCCAACAAGTGCTACATGGTCCAAGGGGATGACCCCCTTGAGGTAAATACCGAATCCGATGATGAGGATGCTAGTATGTCATATGATGAGCTAAATTCTTTATGCCAATTATTGCTTGAAAGATATGACATAATTAAGAAAGAAAATAAAATTTGAAAAAGGACATTGCTTGCATGCATAATGAACATGATTCATGTAGAGATAACATTGCATGCTTAGAAAAAGATAACAATATTTTGAAAAGAAATTTGATTGCATGCTTAAAGAAAATGATTCTTTTAGATCTAAGATTGCATGCTTAGAAAAAGAAAATAAAGATTTAAAAAATGAGAATGTTTCCTTATTTTCAAAATTGAATGATCTTTGTGAAGGGAACAATATTTTGAAAAATGATATTGCTATGGTGGAACAACAAAAAGAAAGTATTTTACAAGAAAATAAGTCTTTGAAAAGAAAATTTGTTGAAAAAGAAAAAGATAATGTTTGTAAAAAGAAAAGAAAAATGATTCTTCATCTCATCATGCCTTTCATGCTACCACTAATGAGATTAAGAACTTGAAAAATAAAATGAATAATTTGAGTTCAACTTTGAACTCTTGTGCATTTAATCATTCTAAGTTGGAATCTTTGTTTCAAAAGAAACAAGTTCCCCATGCTCATGCACATACTCATCATGCTCATGCTTATGGTGCACATCACGATCACAATCACACTCATAAGCATCATGCTAAGGTGTACATTTGTACACATTGCGGCCGCAAAGGCCATCTAGCAAGATATTGTTTTGATAAGAAACCATATTTATATTTTGCTAAATATAATAGATTTTGGGTTCCTTATAACAATGCTAACCCCAAAGGACCCAAGAAAACATGGGTACCAAAACCCCCACCCTTTGATTTTGATATAGGTGAAGGCTCTCACAAAGCGTGAGAGGATTGGTGCCTTGGTAGCGAATGCAATGAACATGATGGACAAACTTTTGGATGCATTGCTATCAAGGAATTTTGGTGGAAAAGACCACCATACTTGGAGCTTTGTAGTTGGTAACAACTTCTAAACTCCTATTTTTTTTGTACATGCTTTATACTTTTATCATATTCATAGCATGTTCATGTTTTAAGATTTTGTGTGCTTTATGTGGTATTTACATGCTTAGATGTAGAATATACCAAACTTGTATCTATACATGTACACATAGTGAATTACAATTGACTCATATATGATTGAACTTCATGCTCACTTGTATCCACTCTATGCATGTGTATAATCTAGTTTTGATGATTCTCTTTTATACATGTTTTTGCCAATTTTTTTTGTGTGATTTACTTCATGTATATGCATGTTTAATTCAAATCTAATAAATATACATGTATACCCGTGAGTCTCTTGCCTTCATGCAAACATTTAATAGACTCTTTTAATATTTGGGATATGTATGCATATTGTTGGATTTGTATAATTCATACATATACCATGTAAATTTTTTTTTGAGATGATTTGTTTTGATACAAATGATTTTTGTGTGTTGTTAAATAAAAATTTTAGTCATGATTTGATTTGGGCTTCTATGACTATTTTCATGTAGATACTATTTACATAACCTTTGAACACTCAATCTTTAAGAAAATATATATGTTGAGCTTTATGGAATATGAGTGCTTGAACTTTTATGTATTTAGTATTATTCATGAAATACATATGATTTCATATTTATGAAGGATCTTTAACTAGTTTGTCAAAAATCCATTTAAACTAGTTATCTATTCTTCAATTGATGCACATGATCCTATTTTTGTGGATAAATTCTTTTGTGATTTCAAAATTTTGATGCTTCATTGTATTGAATATTAGTTTAGATGTTAGTATTTGTCAACACTTGGATTTATACTTGTACACCTTATGGACCACAAATAAATCTATATATGATTGGGTTGAATGCTTATTTGTGCCTATTAGATGTACTAGTATAGCCTTATGTTGATGATCATTACATTCTTAAACTTGTATTCCCATTTGGATTTATGTTATGATCATGTGATTTCATTTCATGTATATGGTTATTTTGCCAAAACATTAAGATATACATGGATACCTCTTGAGTCATTTGCCTTTAATGCAAATCTACTTATATAGACTCAATTGTATTTTAGGGATATGTATGTATACTTAATGTCTTGACAAAACATACATATATCTTGAAATATAAATTTTGTTTTTAATAAAATTTTGTGTTTTTAAAATTGGTACAATAAAATTTTTGTGATGGATTTCAAGAATTCAAAATTTATGATTTGAAGGAATATTGAGTTTTATTGCTATTTTTCATGATGCCATGTTCCACATAACACTAGTTCACTCATTTTTTTTTGATATGGACTTTATGGATAGAGTGCTTTTTAGTGCCTTGTGTTTCATTGATCTTTCATGAAAAACCTTTTAACTTATTCCTTGATGGAAGGATCTCGTACTAGTTCTTAAAACAAGTTCATTTAACTAGTTCGAATTCTTCATATGGTAGATTATATGATGTATACACTTATGCTTATTTTTCAATTGGTATCATTGGTTATTTGCAATTGGTATCAATATGACTTCATGTTGTGTATATCCATATTTTGATTGTATGTATGAATGCCTTCAAATTATATCAATTTCTATTAGTATTATCTTGTCATACATATATGTTATCTATTTGTGCTTATTTTACAAGTGGTATTTCCTTTAAAGCACAAAGATTGTTGATGCTAAGCTTAATTAGATTTCAAATTGGTATTTCATAATAAGCTTATGCATTGTGTTTTGAAATTGGTATCAAAAATTCAAAATTTGATTATTTTACAATTGATATCTCAAAATTTGTTGTTACTAAGAAAAAGTTAAAATTTTGTTTTGATAAAGAAAAATTCAAAATTTTTTTGATTTGTATTTCCTATATGCAAGGAGAGCTTAACATCTCTTCTACATATAGATTCATGTTGAGTATATTATAATTTGAGGAGCTTGACAACTCTTCTTTTCATGATATACGTGTGTAGGGGGAGCTTCACATCTCCTCTTATGCATGACATATTATACGTTATGTGAATTAGGGCTTGTCATCCCTCTTTCATGTAATGTATATGTGTCGGGAAGCTAACTTAACGTCTTCCTCTTCATGAATTTATATCGCATATAAATTCTATTGATTGATTTGTATTTACCCCTCCTTGATCTCTTTGTTTTTAACAAAAAGGGGGAGAAAATTTGTTTGATGTATTTTTACTTTGAACCCTTTGTTGATGATTGACAAAAAGGGGGAGAAGTATTTGAGATTGGATTGTATATGCATGTTTTCATTGCTTAAGGGGGAGAAGTATTTGTCTTCCTCACTTATTATGCATATATGTTATATTTTGCAATTAGGAGCAAAAGATTTGATTTATGATTTGATTTATATGATTGCATCTCCTACATTGCATACATGTCATGTGCTTTTATTGCCATATCTATTATTTCTTGTCATGCATGAGTTAAGGGGGAGCTTCTTTGAAGCTTTACTTTAATCCATGCATATATAACTCCATGAGTTTTGTCATCATCAAAAAGGGGGAGATTGTTGGCCCAAAGGCCCTTCACCCTAGTTTTGATGATGATCAACTCATGTAGTTATAGTTACTAATGATCTTGTGTTTAATTAGTGACAGATTCATGATCAAGATCTTAGTAGGTGCATAGCTCAACAAAGGATAAAAGAACAAGATTTGGAGCTTGCATGTGGTGATCCAAGGAGTTTTTGGATCAAGCTTGGACCAAGTCAAGAAGATGAGAAGCCTTCAAGGGAAGACTTCAAGAAGTTGAAGACTTGGGTCTAGGTATAGAATTTTGTATTTTTGTTTTAGTAAAAATGTAAAGGATAGATAGTTGGTGGATTGCTCAAGTTATATCACACACACACACTCTTGATAGAACTCTTGATTTAATTGATTTCATAAAAGATTTCTTTTTAGAAAAGAATTTTTATTTAGTAAAAGATTTTCTTTGAGACAAAATATTTATCTTGGGTTTTGGTATTTCTATCATATATATATCTTTTCAAACCAAAATCTTGATTAGAGCTTTATATCAAAAACATAGATATTTCTTATTGATTGTGTAGTGGATCATATCCATACACACTATGCTTTAAAATGAACTCAAATATCTTGTTTTTGTATTTGATGAAGATTTAGAAAAACAAGTTTGGAAAAACATGTTTTGGAAAAATACATTTTGGTTATTGAGCTAATATTTCCAAGTTACAAAAATAGACCAAAACATATATAACATGTCTTGATTTTGTGCAAGCATGTTTGTTCTTTCAAGCATATTGGTAAAACTATTTTTGTAGAATTTCTATGTATTTTTAGGATTTTATAAAAGATTTTTAAATCCTGTTTTCTGACCTGGAAACTGGCTGACAGGCCAAACCGGTCGACCGGTCCGGTCGACCGATGTGCACAGCCCTGTGCACGTTGTCAGCACAGTGGCCGGTCGACCGGGTCGGTCGACCGACCAAGAGAGCTTTGCTCTCTGGAAATATCAGTCGACCGGGCCGGTCGACCGACAGTTCATTCCAGGTTATCGGTCGACCGAGCCGGTCGACCGGTGGCTGCAACGGTCAGAAAAATGACCGTTGGCCGGTCGACCGGCGGTCGACCGACAGCACTGACAGAACCCCAACGGCTCTATTTCTGGCAGCCTATAAAAGGGGATCTTGTCATCTGTTTTGAGAAGAAGATTTTGGAGACCTTTGAGCTAGTTTTTCCAACTGATTTCAGAAGTTCTCTCCACATATTTGAGTGCAAATATTTCCCATCTTAAAGGGAGTTTTTATCAAGAGAGTGTTAAGTGATTCTTTGAGTTTTTCACCATAGTCTTTCCTTGCTTTTCTCACACCACACTTGAGCTATCCATTGCTAGATATTCCTATAGGTGTGTTGTAGTGAGAGTGCTCTTTAGGTGATCAAGTGTTGTGATCATCAAAGAGATTTTCTTTGTACTTTGAGGAAGCGGGCAAGTGTGCTCGTTGTGGTTGGAGTTCGGTTGTGAACTCTTGGTGATTCGAGGTACGGCCTCGGCGAGTCGCTGGACTTGCGTGTGTACGGGACTTGGGAGTCCGAGGGTTTGTAGGTGTACGGCACCGAGGAGAGATCCGGTGGGATCTTACATAGTGGAAATCCTTCGTGTGTCGAAGGCGGGGATGTAGAGCAAGTGTGCTCGAACCTCGAAACAAACCCTTTGTGTTTGCGATTGCTCACTCTTGCTCTCTTTCTCTTTTTGTCTCTATTTTATATCTTGCATTCAATTTATTGTGTTCATCTTATATATGCATGATATATTCCCTTGTGCTCATAATTGATATACATACTTGCTTGGGATTGTTGTTAACACTAGTATTCAACCAAGAGAGCCAACGCGGCACCTCAACCCATTCAAGGGGAATCTAGAGGAGTTTGTCCAGAGCCTCGCAAGGGGAATTCGGCAACACTCTTGTGTTATACATAAGTGTTTAATTAAAAGAAGTTTAATTTGGTCTACTTAGTTTTAATTCCGCATTATTTGTTCATAAGTGACCTTTAGATTAGCCATCACCTATTCACCCCCTCTCTAGGTGATCTTACAAGGCTAAGATTGACCAACTTCGCCTTGAAGCCGTTCAAAGCTCCATCAGGGAGCTAACTCATAGCTTCGCCTGAAGCGCTCAGTTAACTCCGCAGAGAGTTAGCTTCGCTCGAAGTCATACGCAACCGCGCAGAAGGATGGTAGCTTCGCTACAGATGTTTATCCAGCTCCGCTAAAGAGCTTTCTTCTGACTTCGCCAGATGCTCCAGATGTTCCTTCCAGCTCCGCTGTGAGCTCGATGCGGCAGCTCCGCTGCGGGTCTTTTATGGTCACCTTTGACCAATCAAATTTCCAGATGAGATCAAATCTTCAAGATCAAATCTAATCGAGATCAAATCTGAGATCAAATTTGGCAGCTGCTTGCCATAATCGCTTGACTCTCTTAAAAAAAGTAAGAAGATCAGGGAAGATCTTTCAATTATTTAGAAAGAATCAAAACAGATCAGGAGATCGACACTACCTGCTATTCCTAGCTTCGCAGAAGCTGATTCTAGCCTCGCAGCAAGGCTACTTTTCAGATTTAAACAGATTGATTCAATCTATTTTTAGATTTTCAATGGACGATTATACCCCTGCTCTTCCTATAAATAGCCCACCAGATGCATATGAAAACACACACGCAAAAAAGGAGAGAGGCAACGCACAGAGAGAGACGGCTAAACAGAGATCTATTCTCTTGCTTCCAAGAATTCAGAGAATTTAGAGAACTGCTTCTCTAATCAGGGTGCTGATACCCTAATACCTTCCTTCCTCTCAAGGAATCTCCGGAACCAGGCGAGAAGGAATTCCCCAAGTGGAGGCAGTTTGAGAAGTAACAAGAGGGTTCTACCAACCTTCTGTTCTCCGATTCCCCGAACCAGGCGAGAAGGGAATCCCATCGATCGCATCGTCAAAGGGACAAAGTGGTCGTGCGCTGACCAGACTCCTATCGGCACACTTCTCTAGAATCTCAGAGGAGATCTACTTGTAATCTTTTTAGAATACTTATAATTTAGCTCCTCGACCCTTTTTTGTAAGTTTTCCCCTTTGCAAAATCAATGGAAAACACCTCTATTAACATAATATGCATTTAAACCGACCGATTATTATAATCATTTCCAAAATCTTAAAAATTTCAGCAGCACCTCTTTTGTAAATACTGGTCGGATATGATATCTAATACAGATTCGATAATTTCGGCTAACATCAGCTTACTTATTCTCAATCCAATCATATAACTGAGCTCAAAAATCATCCAGGCAATCATGAAGATGTTTCGGCTTGACATCGCCTACTTATGAAGAACCATCATAACATAAGCTCGAGAGCACCCCTCTCGGCATCCATAAAAATTTAGAAATGATAAATTTTAACTTGTCATGATCGTCACATTGATAATATACTCCTTGATATCACAACCCAATAAAAGTATCTCAAATGCCAACCTTAAAAAATTCCACTACAACAGTTTTCTACATATATACAAGATTATCCATCCATCCCACAACCAACATATACCATCTACAAACACAATTATTGCAGAAGTATAACATGATTAGATAAAAAGATTAGATTGATTCAGAATGAATCTCGCGCAGTATAAACCAGACCCCTGCCTCAAAGCAACCTGTAATATACCAGTCTGAGGGAGAATGAGCTCGATAGCTCAGTGAGTAGATTAAAAAAATTAGGAGATGATAACATGTCAATGAGAACATAAATATCCAAGTAATAAGGGAAAGCTGAAAGAGTGAGAAGACATAAATAATCAAAAACAACCCATGGTTTAATAATCAAGCCCATGGTCTCTAAAATCTTGGGGACGATCCCACTCTGATGATCATAACTTCCCATTTTCTTTTTGGATTTTCATCCGTCGGTGTGATAAGATTTATGAGTTACATAAAACAAATTATTGTTTAGTTGTTTGAACTCGTCTTATGTATACATAGCGTGTGTTACTCACGTGCCTTGGATTCCATACTATAATACACCAATTATTATAATTAAGTCATAAATATAGTTTATGAATTCGGATAGCACATACATCACAATTCATACTTGTATAACATATAACTATATCATACTTTTCATATTACAATAACACATCACACTTCCAGTAATGCATGGATTAATCTGTACACTTTCACACATCATATAATATTTCATTATCTCTTATAATAGGGCGAAGTTTCACAGCCCTACATCAAGGACAAGCATACAATACCATTCATTATGAATAAGCACATTTTTTACTTTATGAAACACTGCCCATCTCATACCCCGTCTTCGCACTAACCGGCTCCCGCCGGCCCCTTCCTTCAAATAACAACACATAAAGTTATTCCCTGTCTTCACACCTAGCAGCTCCCGCTGGCCCCTTCCTTCGAAATATGTGTGTGTGTGTGTGTGTGTGTGTGTGTGTGACAACAATACTGTCTTCCCCCTTCCATCGACTCCCGCCGGCCCCTTCCTTCGTAATATATGTATATAAACCCAACATGTACGTGCAATACTATATACAAACCAAAATGTTACACATCATCCTATTCATATATATTTTTGAGTTTATTTATAACAAGTTCAGCTTATCCGGTCTTTCACTCCAATTCTCAAATATGTACCACACACATTCCATTAATTTTATCCGGACTATGATCAACAACACAATTAATAACATATCTAACACGTACATACTAGATTATATACACAGGCAATACACATAGAATCAATTATCAACTTTCTCTAATTTTGCCACATACTACATGCAATCATACATCAATAATTATAACAATCACTCGTTATGCCAAAAGGAAGCAACTTTTCATGGTTTTCTGTTCTCTCAATGTATCAATTTAGTTCCCAACATTATGTCTTTAAAATTCATTAAAAAAATTAATTTAAAAATTTATATTATTTCAGTCAATTTGTCTGTAACCACTCTTTAGATTGGTGATCAAAAGAGAAAGAGAATGATTAAAAGATTTAGAATAGATTCATATTTATTGTAACACTTATTAGAAAAGGTGTGTTTAATTCTAAGCCTGTCTTACTATACATTTCATAGTGACTATAAATTTAATATTGATTCAGTGTCTAATACTTTCAAGACTATCCACGTTTAGTGTAAATGTCAATTTACCGCACTAGACACTCTCTTAACAAATAAGGTGGTAAAACTATCCCTTTTTTCTTATAAAGTTGTATATGTGTATATATAATATGGGTACTTTCTATGTGATGCTCTCTATAGAAAGTGGAATAATTTTGAAACGTCACAATTACCGTTTAACCCATGGCATGTTGCAAGACATCATACTCAATAAAAGAAAGAGGACTTAATTAGAATTGATAAGATGTAATACAAATAATTGAAAGTCATCATTTCAAGTATGTCTTAAATATAGTAACTTTATGGAACATACACTATCTGTATATAAAGGTACTACTTGCTCAAAGAGCCTGGCTAAACGGATAGATAAGTTGAGACTGTAAGGAGAAGAGAAAATTTCTTACATAATTGTTAATTAGGATTAACTTTCTTAATTTAACGTGCAATTTAATAAGACCTAACAATCTGTTAGTACTTAAATTTCTTTGATATGATGTAAATAATGTGGTCGCAACCAAGATTTTATATATATATATATATATATATATATATATATATATATATATATATATATATATATATATATATATATATATATATATATATATATATATATATATATATATATAACAACTATCCTCACTTATGCATGAATTGAGTTGAAACTGTTTGGATTCCTGCCTATACCGATCTTGATACTATCAATCCTATCATTCTGATTTCCCAAATTTTGATATTACACCAAGAAAATTTTTCTTTTCAATTAATATTCGCGTTCACTCATCTATTAGTTTACTGTCAGTATAATTTAGTGTTGACTGTTAACTTGTCCAATTATCAGTTAGTTAAAATTGATAGCACTATAACCTTCACAAGTAACTTCTGGCGTTTCATGATTTTTTCCACTAACTATATGTCGAGAAAAATTCTGTTCTTAGTCAAACTTACTAGGCCATTAGAAGGTGGTTACGTGTTAGGGCGAATGTGCCTTTTAGAGCCCATAACACAATAATTCCTTATTTTCAGTAAGGCTAAAAGCTAATTTAAGTCTGAGGATAATTATCAACATACCGAGTGTATATGCAACACTGTTAATGTGACATTATTATAAAAGGTCAATACTTTTATAAATAATTTTGATATACCGCGTTCATAACATGCGTTACTGAAAAAAATGTGTTTAGTTCTAGAACAACATGCATGTATATAAATTTCAATAATTTCACGTAGATCCCACCTAAATATAAATTCATCCGATCTGACCTCCCTAATAATCGAAGATGTTTTCATCATAACTCCTCTTTTTTATGTAAGAATAATACACAAAAACTTTCATTAGAAATTAGACTTACTATTCTTTCTAACGGTATATTATATGACCAGCTTAATTTGCATGAACAGCCATACTAAATAGAAAATCTTCTAAATATTTAAAATTCTGCAACTCGGTATCTTCAACTAGTTTGTCATGTTTCAGCGATAATTCCTAGTACAGACCTTTGATTAGGACACCGCAAGAGCCGTTGGAAAGTAAACTTGATTTTCTTTCCAACGGTATATTACATGACCTATTTTATTCTAAATATCCATACGAAAGAAACCCCAAGTTTCAGATTTTAGATCTAGACAGACTTTAACAGTTTTGTACTACTATTTCAAAAGTGCTTCGAATTAAGAATTTCTCAACTTACCCTCTTTATCTTTTCACTTTAATTAGATCATAAGTAAGCTATGAACTTAAATATTTAAGATTTTGCTCATGAGCAAATTTCATAAGAACATTTATAATTCTAACATAACTTAATTTACCATTATACTCTCTTTAAACCCCCTTCAACTTCATAGTCTAAACCATATCATAAAATTTTATTTTATCTCACTAACATCACAAAAATCATATTTTGATTTGCTTTCATAGTTATTATATAAGAATGGCAAGAGACTCAACCATCACAAGTGTAAGAAATTTCAAAAATCTCAATCTACATTAATGGTTAGGAGGGGTTTATAAACTTGATCTCACCCATAATTCTTTTAAGGATGGGATTCAATTTAAGAAGGAACAACATTGATCAAAATAAATTTCAGCTATTACTCAAATTAAAATTTCATCACCATCAAAGCAAGATATGAGATTGAAATTCCATGGTTTGAGATTTAAGCCCAAATCTGAAATTTTATATACTCCCTCACGACATGATATACCCTACAATACCACATTTCTATCCATCAGTTATATGCAATTGGATTAACCCATTAATCTCAAGATCAAAATTAGACCACTACATACTTCAATAAGTCATGAAATTTCAAGAAAAAATTTGCATGAATAGATCAAGGGAAAGTCCACTCAAAATCAAGAGATCAAGATCTATGAATCACAAGAGATGAAGATTTGAGAAATTAGAAAAGAAGGAAGAAACTCACTCACCTCCACCTTCGAACTCTGGTCGGCCGCGCCTGGCCTGCTGCCCCTGGCCTAGCACGCGCGTGGATCCAGACCCAAGGGAGAGAGAGAGAGGAGGAGAAGAGAGGAAAAGAAGGGGAGAGAAATAGAGAGAGTGAGGAATAGAGAGGAGGTTGGATCTTTGGGTTTCTAAGTTTTTGTCATGGAGGAATCTTCCCTAGGAAGACAATGAAGAGATGAATTCTCCATAGACTCTTTTAAGATCCATTCTCTCATAGTTTTACAAGTTTGCTATCCCCTTTTCATCTATGTGTCCAATTCCCTAAAACAAGAAGATCTAGGCTTTTGATCTTCCCTCCCATGCACACCTACTCCCTCCATTAAAAAAATATAAACTTTTTGTATGGTTGTGTTTTCTTGATAAATACATATATTTCAAGCATAATACTAGTATATCTACACATTGAAGTACTAGTTACATAATAACTATGGTGTAGGTATATTCATACATACCACTTAACATTCCCAAAATTATTGAAATTCATTACACACTCAATCCGCTTAATAACTCAAGATTTATTTTATTAAATCAGGGTTTAATAATCTGGGGTGTTACACGAAATCAATTACGGGCCCAACATGCAAATTCAATTTTGAGTTTTAATGCTCTCCAGTTCCTCGTTCTCGAGGACTGTGACCGCCGCACTCACCTCTGATGCTGAGTCTTACCCTGTCTCCATCATGGCAAATGTTCGACGCGTTATCCGAGGCCCACGCCCTCGTGTCCTGCCACCCAACTGATCGTGCCACCACCGATGTAATATCCCTAGTCTAAAATACTATATTTTTTCTAAAGTATTTATTTTATTTTACTGATTATTTTATTATTATTTATTAACTTGATTTATAGTACAAATTAGTTTAAGATCGTAAATGGTATTTTGGCCTTATATATTAAGCATTATTAAGTATTATCATTTTAATTACTAACTAGTATTTTTTCTATTACTATGTTACTATTATTATTGTAGTTGCTATTATTGTAATATTGA
Source organism: Agave tequilana (assembly GCA_038442645.1). Taxonomy (NCBI): domain Eukaryota; kingdom Viridiplantae; phylum Streptophyta; class Magnoliopsida; order Asparagales; family Asparagaceae; genus Agave; species Agave tequilana. Next base: position 58,798 of record JAVJIF010012580.1, on the reverse strand, counting down.
TATTGTTATTATTCTTATTCTTATTGTATTGTTTTAGTCATTATTATTAATGGTAGTATTTTTATCAAATATTATTAGATAATATTTTTTATGTTCATAATTTTATTATTATTACTACTACTATCTCTTTTTGATTATTAGTTTTTATTATTATTGTTGTTATTTTTATTCATATCTTTTTCTTTTTCTAGTCCATAACACATTACCATTGAGATCCTTACCCATTAACCCAAAATCTAATCCTAATCCTAATCTAAATCCTATTGAATCAAATCTTTATCCGAACAAGCCAAATCATAAATCTTAATTAATCTAAATCTAAATCCTAACAATGAACATATCTATCCTAACTTGCCCAAATCCAAATCCTATTTTTAAAATCATAAACTCAGTTAATTCTATCCTAAACTACTAAGTCAAGCAGTTTGAACTCAACTGAAATTCTGATTTTTAAATACCTAATAACTTATAAAATGCCTAAACTAATTCTTTTTCTCCCTCCAAAGAAAAATTAAGACCCAACTCTCCATACCTCTTTCTTTCTTTTCTCCTCAAGTGAAGCATGAATGAAAAGGAATCTCAAAATTCAAAATTGAGGAACATGCTAGGAGAGATCAAAACCAAGTAAGTAATTTATCTTCTCACAATTTATTTGATATAAAAAGTTTATTAACATCGTGTCTACACCATGATCTTCATGAATATTTTTATACATCAAAACTCAATCTAAAATCCAATAAAAAATATATGTGAAGATATACCAACTCATAATTTTAATTTATATATTTTTTTTCAGAATTCTTAACAAAAGATTTTAAAAAAATTTCATGGCCTGCTCTCGGCTACCCACCAGGGTCTGCGCCCTTGGGGGCATAGTGGGCTGAGCCAGCCCACTGTGCACTCTTTTAAAAAAAAAAATTTACAGCCAGGCCAGACCCGTTCTGGCCTGGGCTAGCCTGGGTAGGGTTGGCCCAGCCTGGTTGGGCCTGTGCTGGCCTGGCTGGGCCGGGCTGGGTTACAGGGCGGCCCAGAAAAAAAAGAAAAAAAAAGGGAAATTTTCGAACCAGGCCTGGCCTGGTCCGGCCTGGAGGCCTCTAAACATGCGTATAAAAAAAAAGAAAAGAAGAAAGAAGAAAGAGAGAAAGAAGAATTGCATATTAAAATAATTAGTTAAAAATATCAAAAAATGAAGAAAAATATAATAATATTCTACTATGATTTAACTTTCTATGATAAAATTTTTAGACTAATACCAACATAAATTAACTCAAACTACCCACTTTAAAGCCATTTTTCTTAATGGTAAATTCAGACCCGTTAAGTATTTTAATGGTTTAAAATCTATTAAAAATCCAACAAAAATTAAAAAATAGTTTAAACTAAACCTACTAAATTCATTAAACCCAGAGGACCATATTCTCAACCCCAAACTAATTAATCAAGATTAAAACTCCTTAAAACTCTCATGTAAAACATCATTTTAAAAATTCTAACAATTTTTATTGAAATGAATCATGTAGATTTATCAGGGCCTTATGATTTCAATGCTTTGGACTTGGGATCGAGTTTAGGTGAGTGTTTTTCCCCTTCAGTTAAACAACAATCTTGTAATAAATGATTTTATAATGTTGTATAATTATGTTACTAAAATTTAATGAGACGATACTTGTGAGTATTTGCTCTTGTATTATTTTCTCATTCGCCATTGTCAGATATATATATATATATGTTACTTGCTTTATTTCATGTGACCATCTGCTTTATTTTACTTGTATGAGTACCTGTATCATTTCATCTTACTTATTTTACTAGTGTGATTACATGTATTCCTTTATGAGATATCGATGAGTGCTCATCCTATTTAGTTAGTTCAAATGAGTGTTTATCAATATCATTACATGCGTGGAGGATTATTATTTTTGATTCTAAGCTAGTTGTCGTACATCTTAGACTATGACTTGGATTGATTTGAGATTGGCCTAATTCATATTTTCAGACTTATTTGAGGTATTTATCGGACATTTATTTAATGATACTTCAGACGAGAATTCATTTAGACAATAAAGATAGATTAAATAAGATGTTACCTTAAGATTGATTTATCTGAATGCTTGGATTTATATATGAACCTAGAATTCAACTTGAGATTTACATGAATATCTTATCTTGATTTTGATCTATTACATAATACTGATTTTGAATTATTTGTTGCAAGTATTTTATTTGGATATGCTCACTGATAAATTATCTGAGTAATAATATTTATTGATATCGAGGTTTGAGTACAAAGACATTCTAGATTTCATGTAGCTTGAGGATGTCCCACTCCTTAGTTATTATCTTGACTAGGATTGGAACTATTGGTGATGTAACTTAAACTATAATTATATTTAGATTTTGAATTTGACTGATTCATGATGGTAGTTATATGAGTTGATATCTGAGTGACATTATCAGTATATTTGATTATTCTTATTGATAGTAAAACAGGTGAGAGTTTGGTTAGATATTGATGATTAATTAATTTGAAGATTCTTTATTAAAAGAACGAGATATTGGACTTGGATTTGTTAGTAGACTCGATTGAGTTGGAGTTGACCTTGGTTGAGGAGTAGACGTAGATTGATTTGACCTGATCTGGTGGCATGTATATACATAATTGAATAGTTACTTAGATTTCTGGATATTGTGTTTGAACTCAATGGAAGTGAGAGTGTATGATGATTCTTAATTAAGATTGGATAGTAATGATTGATTGGACATAGATGAGTATGTATTTTATATATTGGAACTTGGATATATCGATGACTTTGAGAATCTAAGTTGCTTAAATATTTTACCCGAATTATTCTATCCATGCCAGCAGGTCATCACTTATTCTAAATATCATGATTTGCCTGAAGAGCTTGACTGATTATACATTACATTTACCTGATAACTATATTGTCCATGTTACCATAATTGCTGGAAAAATATTATATATAGTAATAACACCCTCATGTTATACTTGTTACATGTCCTGTTATACCGGTATCCTGTTCACTGACATTATATATCCTGTTATACTGGTATCCTGATTACACATGTTGACGTCGTTACCGTAACTATCACCGAGTTATCCCAGTAATCTAAGTAACATGCACATTAAATAATCTTGATAAACTGATGATATGTTATTAAAACAACTTAAACTGGGATTGGGGAGATTAATGGAGGAGATAGCGTCTGTATTTTGGGTGGACCTAAGATATATGTTGCGCAGCCGAAAGAGGGTTCCACTGCAGGGTTCCCGAGGGTGACTAGTACCCCGTCCTGTTCTTATTCATATTATACATGTTGTACATGTCCTTTACTACCTTGTGGTAGGGCCTAGTTCAGCGCCAGGAGTCTGGGCCGTGGTCCCGGGTATGTATGGGACCCACATAAAATATGGACAATGTCTCCAACCGATCAGTTTCAGTAACTTAGGACCCTGATTGACATGTGTAATAGGCGTAATATGGGATGCGTCTATTACAGGTGACAAGTGGTGTTCATTGATATAATAATAATAAATTATTCATAATATACTGTAATTGATTGTATTTGCCTGATACATGTATGTATGTTGGACACCCGATGTTACACCTGACCTGATTGGACATCTGACTCTAGTACTGACTGACTATAGATCGTGATAGACACCTGATTGGATACCTGACTGGACACATACTCTGCTGTGTGCTATCCGCATTACTGTTTATTTACTTTATTCATGTCATTTCTTATTCCAGTATATATATATATTTTCTTTATCTGCTCACATGTTATATGTACATGCACTTCCCAGTTTATTCTTACACATTCACTAGGAGTTCTGACTCCCTTGATTTGTATATTCAGATTTGTGGCTATTTATTACTAATCAGGTATTTGGAGAGGATTACATGCCTTACGAGGAGATGGAGTCCTGTCTCCTTGATTATCAGTATTCCTACTCTTTTATTCATGTTATTTTCTGATTCTATCTATATCATGTCCAGTTGCCATTTATTTTCTTTATTCATCTGCTATCATTGTGTTAGATATTTATATGTTATATTGCAATGATATTGATTTATCATAGTAGATTTTATAACTTGTTCAGGTTATTTTAGGCGTAGCGTGTATGCGTGGGGTACTTTTCTCGCGTATATATGTCGCCGACTCTCGTCGCGACACCGTTTTCACGTATTTTGGAAAGCGGGGCGTGACAGCCGAGCTCCGCTCGGACGGCATCACCCCCTGTAAGACACTACCGCAACCTCGCTTTCTGCCATCTTCACAGTGTTCACCATCATCTCGGCCAAGAGCCTGCCCAATCGTCGCTGCACTACTGCTTGCGCAAGAAGTTGATCCACCGACAGCTACGATCGCTGAACCTCCTATCAACCGCCCACAATCAGTCCCCAGAGTCTGGCGCGTGGCAGAGAAAGTAGCGACGACCTTCTTCGTTGCAACAGTAGTCGGAGAACGACACCCAATGTTCTCCACCTCCTCTCACAGAATTAGAAACTCGAAAGAGCCTTCCGAGCCCGACGATCCCCCACCAACTGTCACCGCGTCTGATACAAAGGTGTTCTCCGTCAACCGCCCCCCTTTACCGCCTCCACGTAGCTAATGTTGGAGGAGAGAGTACAGTAGAGGAGATGAGGTCATGCCAGGTGCTGTTGAAGACTGCCAAGGATTCTACGACGAAAGGCGAAGGAACAGCGGGCAGGAAAAGCAGCAGCAGCAGAAAAAGACAGAGGTCGGTCGACCGGTCCGGTCGACCGACGTGCACAATGTGTACAGGATTTGAGCGGTCGACCGGACCGGTCGACCGGAGAAGCTGTCTGCAGGAAACCCAACTCTCGGTTTGTTTCGGTCGACCGGTCCGGTCGACCGTGAGAGGGAGTCGGTCGACCGGACCGGTCGACCGATAGTCGGATCTGGGCGAAAACTGCTGTTTCGGGAAGTTATGTATTTAAGCTCTAATTGTAATTTTTTAGAGTTTAAGTGCCTAGAGAAAGAAAAGCTGCGGACTCTCTAGTACTCAAAGAGATCCAGAGCTATTGTAATAATCTTCCTAATTGAAATCTCTCTCCGTGGATTGCCCCGAGGACGTAGGCAAGTTGGCCGAACCTCGTTAGATCTGTTGTTTGCGATTGGGTTTGTTCTTCTTATTTTTGATTTCATTGTTCTGAGATTGAGATCTAGGGATTCTCTGTTGGTTTGTTGTTGTGATTGTCTGCGCGCACAACAAGTGGTATCAGAGCTTCAGGCTACGCTTGGGATTCTGAGGATTCGAAGGGCTCCAGATCTGATCAGGTGGAGATCGTGTGTCGATCTCAGGTCAGAGGTATTGGTGTTCAAGGAGATCGTGTGTCGTTCTCAGGAGGACACAAGGAGGGCTTGTTGAATCAGTGATTGGAGTAGATCCGGTGAGAAACTCGATCTAGGGTTTCAAGAGGCAGGTAAAAATCTCTTTTTTATCTGAGTAAAGATCTATTTTCAATTGGATTATTCTTCCGCATAAATAGAGAATCAAAAGAAGACCTCAATGGCAGAAGAAACTACTTCCGTTAAAACAATGAATCACTCAAGGATCGAAGTTGTCAAGTTCAATGGAACTAATAATTTCGGGATGTGGAGGTGTGAGGTCATGGATGCATTGAATGCACAGAACCTCGAGGACACGCTCCTATTAGAGAGGAAGAAGACCACTACTACTGAGGAAGAGTGGGCGAAGATGAATAGGTCGGCATGTGGCTTAATACGTTCATGCTTGTCACAAGACATCAAATATCTTGTACAACATGAGACGTCAGCGAAGAAACTGTGGAATACTCTTGAGAAGAAGTACCTGACAAAGAGTGTGGAGTCTAGGTTGCAACTTAAGAGTAAGCTGTATCAGTTCAGGATGCAGAGGGGAAGCACAGTAAACGAGCACATCAACCGATATACGAAGCTTCTTACAGACTTGCTAAATGTGGATGTCACTGTAAGTGAGGAAGACAAGTCAGTTATTCTCCTGAACTCACTCCCACCGGAGGAGTATGAGACATTCACTATGACGTTCATAAATGGAAGGCAAACCTTAGTTTATCATGAAGTGTCGTCAGCACTGATGAGTTATGAGACAAGGAAGAATGAGAGACATTCAGGTCGGTCTAGTTCATCAGCGGAAGCTTTGGAAGTAAGAGGCAGGAATTCATCGAGGAAAGGCAAGGAGGTGAGAGGAAGATCGAAGTCTAGGTCGGGCTTCAGGGATCTTAAGAAAAATCAGTGCATGTTCTGCAAAGAGATTGGGCACTGGAAGGTTGACTGTCCAAAGTACAAGGGGAAGAAGAAGGAATCAAAGTCTGAGGCAAATCTGGCAAGGGTGACAAAAGCTACAAGCGGTAAATCACAGGCAGATGGAGCAGATTCAGATTCTTCAGAGTTCTCTTTTTCAGTGACTACTCCTGTTGTAGGTTACTCGGTAGATAAAGAGTGGATCCTGGACACAGGTGCTACATATCATGTATGCCCTAATCGAGATTGGTTTACCAGTCTTGAGAAGTTGGAGGGGTGTTCGGTCGTCATGGGCGACGATCATCCATGCATCATGGAGGGTGTAGGCACTATTCCGATCAGGATGCTTGACGGGATGGTGAGGGAGCTGAAAGAAGTGAGGTATGGAATGAACAGCCACAAAATGGTCGGAGATATAACAGTGGGATGCACCCGAATCGAAGAGAGCGAGAACAGGTATAGAATGAACTCTGATGTTACCTGTAATCACCTCCTCTGAAGCCTCAGCCTCCTCTGCTGTCAGGTTGTAGGCTTGACCTCTGCCACGCCCTGCTGCTGTCCGGGCTCCTCTCTGCACTGGGCGAGCAACATGCGGTGGAGGAAGGGGAAGAGCTCTCCTCATCACTGGTCCCTGGTGCCTCTGCCCAACTGGCCCTGGTAGTGCCCTCTGTCCATTCTGCCCTTGAGGTGCCGGCAAGGTTTGATTAGCAAACCACATTCTCCTGTGAGGACAGGTCTCTACGGCATGGTCTCGTGCTCCACACACCAAACACAATCCATTTGCCCTCCGGCAATCCTGCTGAGAGTGTCCTGGTTTCTGGCAAAGTTGCAGATAAGACCTGGTCGAGCCATCTGGTAAGGAACTGCTCTGAATGGTTGCCTGGCCTGAACCTTCGCTGCCCTGGACGGTCCTCCTCTACCCACCGGTACAAACGGCCTCTTCATGGCCTGGTCCTTCCTCTGATCTCCTTGCTTCTTCTCAAACCCACGCTCCACCTCTCGAGCGCTGGTGAGAACTTCTGCATAGGTCTTCAGATGATGGGGCATTAGGAACATCTGAATGTCCATTTGCAGACCTTGCTGGAACCGGCTTGCCCTCTTCTCCTCATCTGCTATCATGTACGGGGCGAAGCGACTCAACCTGAGAAATTCTGCAGCATACTCATCTACGGATCTATCCCCCTGTTGAAGCCTGATGAACTGCTCCTCCATGTCCTTCTGAGCAGTGGCGGGAAAGAACCTGCTATAAAAGCTCTTGGAGAACGTATCCCAAGAGATAGGTTTCTCCAAGCGAGCCTCCTCTGCAAGCCACCAAGTCCTGGCTATGTCCTTCAGCTGGATCTTTGCAACCTCCACTTGGTTCTCCTTAGGCACCCTGGCGGCGTTCAGCAGATCGGTGGTGTCTGTTAACCACTGTTCAGCCTCCAATGGCCTCTCGACTCCCGTGAATACGGCCGGCTGTAGCCGTCGGAAGTCTGAGATGTTCCCCGGCTTCTGCTCCTTCGGGGCTGCCAACTCCTGCCTGAGGAGCTCAGTCTGCTGATGCTGATTCTCCATCTGCTGTTGCTGGTTTCCCAGCATAGTCTGAATGATCCTCAGGATATCAGCACCCTCTCCTCCTACGGGTCCATTCGGTACTTGCCCGACATTGTTGCGACCCGAACGTCTCTCCATACCGAAAGGGATAAGATCTGGAATTGGAAACAAAGGGAAGGAGTTTAGGATACGAGGAATGAATCAAGGACGAAGTCGAGAAGGACTATATAACTTTGTACATTGTAGTTGGCATTAGCAAATCACTAGAATTTGCCACTTGGTTGTACTTTTAGGTTTGAGAGCCTAGGCTCTGATACCAACCTGTAACGCCCCGATCCCAATGATACGGGAACGTCACTACAACGCATATACGTAGGTCAGATGGTGCCCCCACGCATATACGCTAAGCATTAAGTACAACAAGTATCAGTGTACAACACACAGCGTGGTATATTCATATGCCAACTTACAAAAGATAAATACAAAGTTATACAAGTTATGATAAGCAAAATCACTTTACAAGTGTCCTTTATCACAGCCCAAGTCCAAAATGAATCCTATATAACCAAAAATACCAAAAATGCTCACGAAATGGATGGAGATCCCGTGAACCAAAAGGAAGAGTCGGCACGATGAGACTAGAGCTGGTCAGCCTGCTCAGAAAGATAGGCCCGGTCCTCTGTGGAAGGCACCACTTCGTTCCAAGCCTCAGAATCTGAATATGCAAATCCACAGGGTCAAGACATATAATAACAAATAAAAGATAGTCAAGTGACATAAGGATCATGAATAAAGGTAATGAAGTTACAATAAATAGCAATGAATAGCAAGCGATGCAACTCAATAAGGTGAGATCATATGCAACAAATCTACAATTAACGTCTTATTATTATTACTTGTCTTACTGTGATATCTAGCTATGTGACCCCAGCGTCCCAGAGCACATAGATCCATATCCTAGTGAAACAAGGTTGTTATTGGAAACAGCGGTTGTATCGACGAACTATGTTTACAGTGGGTCCCGTGCATACCCGGGACCACGGCCAGGATTGTTCCGTTGCTTGAAGACGGAACCTGCCGCAAGGCTAAACAGGAGGGACTTATGTATGCCCTTGTCATGACAGTAAACAGGAAAGGGAGCAAGCACTCCCCTCGGTCCCCTGGTGTACCGCAGGTTAGACCGGAATATGATTGTACAATATACCTAATACCACTGTAAACACGAACACGTATCGATATCCGCATATTTCCCCCGACCCATATGTAAGTTGGTGCTTTTTATGTAAAAGTCAAGTGTATCATGCTTAGTTTTAAGAGATGGCATGATAAGTGGTGATATTACTGTTTAACATGTCATGAAACGAGTATATGCAATAATAAGTCATGAGGTAACAAGAGATACATCCATTCAGTAATAAGTCATGTTGTGCCAGTATTGAAGCATGAATAAGCAAGGTATAATACATATGTAACAAGTATAAGAACCAAATTCAGAACAGAAATTAACTATGACACACAGTCAGGATTAGTCGACTAGGGGTAAGGGTTAGTCGACTAATACTGGGATACAGAGAGTTAGAATTCTGTTTCAGGGAAAGTTAGTCGACTAGGGTAGTAAGGTTAGTCGACTAATAGGGAGTTCTAGTCGACTATTGGACACTTAAGTCGACTAAGTCTGCTGATACAGAAAGTTAGATTTCTGGTCCAGGAAGGATTAGTCGACTAGGTAAATTCAGGAGTCGACTAATAGGGATTTCCAGAGAGTTGATTAGTCGACTAATGTTTGGGGTAAGTCGACTAATACTGTGTTTTCCAGAAAAACTAAGTTTCAGCTAAGTGTTCTAGTCGACTAGCTCCAATGATAAGTCGACTAATCGTGGGAAAGACAGTGACAGAACAGAATTTTCTGGAAGTGTGTTTGATGGTTCAATTCGTGGTTTTTGGTGACCTAGGTGTACAAGAAGTGTAGATACAAGTGTTCTAGGGCTAATTCAAGTCTTGGTGAGTGAAATACTCACTTGGAATCGTTAGATCGAAGCTCTACGAGTCCGGGAAGCGGGTAGTCGTCAAAGGCACCTATGAGATCCTTGGCGACGAAGTGAGCCACGATCCAAGCTCCAAAGAAGTGACTTGAACTGGAGGTGAAGAGCTTTGGGGGTTCTTGGAGCTAGGGTTCAGTTGAGGAAGGAGAGGGTTTGGTGAGAGCTTCTCTCACTTGAGTTGAAATGAGGAAGAAAAAGACTAAAGTGTAAAGGGAAAGTCTTATATAGGATTTGGGATTTTGCAAAGAGGGTGGAATTAAAGGAAATGAGAGGGGGTTTTGTGTAAAAAGGGGGGTGAGGTGAGTGTCCTCTCCTTGGCCACTTGGCCGGCTGTGGGAGAGAGAAAGAGTGAGTGGGGTTAGGTGGGATGGTGAGTGGGAAATGAGGTGGAAAATGTGGAATTTGCAATTATTGAAAAAAAATGTCCAAAATTCAAGTATTTCGGAATGACCCGAAAATTTTACCAAAAATCAAGAATAAGATTTTAAGACTCATGGTGAAATTCGTTTGAAGAAATAATTTGTAGTTTTAAAATTAAAAATCCCGGAATCAGTTATTTACCGACTCCGAAAGAATTTTCATAAATTTATAAAATTCTCAGAAAAAGTGTATAAGTAGGAAATATGATTCTAAGTAATAAAGTCTAAGGGACTTTCTAAAAATTCCTAACAGTTTGGAAGATAAAAATTCGGGAATCGGTCAGCGGCACTGGCCGACACCGTTTTCGGAGAAATTCATTTTAATTCCAGAAAATCACATAAAATCTAAAATATTGGAAAATGATATTTGGAATTGAAATTGGTAAAATACGGATGGTAAATCGGAAAATACGATCGAAAGACTGAATACGTAACTAAGTACGTATTCCGGGAGAGGGGTATTACAATCTACCCACCTTACAAAAATTTCGTCCTCGAAATTTCATAAGGTGAAAGATAACAGGAAAAGCAACAGATAGATATGGATACAAGGAAAGATAACGGTAAAGAAGAGTAGAAGAAAAGAGTCTTACCCAATCAAGATGTGAAAAGTTGAGGATAATGCTCCCGGATAGCGTCCTCACGCTCCCAAGTGGCCTCTCCTGGCGCATGCCTGTTCCATGACACCAATACCAATGGAATAGCTCTGTTTTTCAGTGTCTTGACACTCCTATCCAGAATGGCCAACGGCTGTTCTTGGTATGATAAATCCGGTTGTAGCTCCAGCTCGGAATGATCCAGAATATGGCTGTCATCCCTGACATACTTCCTCAACTGAGACACGTGGAAGACATTATGCACCCCGTCCAAAGATGGCGGTAATGCCAATCTATAGGACACATCTCCCACACGATCCAGGATCTCGAATGGGCCAATATACCTTGGACTTAGCTTCCCACGAGCACCGACCGGATCACTCCCTTGGTAGGTGATATCCTCAAGAATACATGATCTCCAACCTGGAACTCCAATGGCCTTCTCCGAGTGTCTGCCCAACTCTTCTGCCTACTCTGAGCAGCCCTGAGATGATTTCTGATAACCCTGACTTTCTCTGTAGTCTGCATCAGAATCTCTGGTCCCAAAAGACTCCTCTCACCGACTTCATCCCAACAAATCGGTGATCGGCACTTCCTACCATACAATGCCTCAAAGGTGCCATCTTAATACTTGCCTGGTAGCTGTTGTTATATGAAAACTCAGCCAAGTGAAGATGGTCTTCCCAAGATCCCCCAAAGTCAATCATGCAAGCCCTCAACATATCTTCAAGGATCTGGATAGTCCTCTCAGATTGTCCATCTGTCTGAGGATGATAAGAAGTACTGAATTTCAGACGAGTTCCCAGACTTTCTTGGAGACTCTCCCAGAAATGAGATCTGAATCTGGTGTCTCTATCTGACACAATACTAACTGGAACTCCATGCAGACGAACCACCTCCTTCATATACTTATCTGCCAGAACCTCTGTCGACTGGCCTACCCTGAATGGTATGAAGTGAGCTGACTTGGTGAGGCGATCAACTATAACCCACACACATTATTACCCCTGGGACTCCGAGGTAATGCCGTCACAAAATCCATGGTGATATGCTCCCACTTCCATTCGGGTATCGGCAAAGGTTGAAGAAGTCCAGCTGGTCTCTGATGCTCGATCTTTATCTGCTGGCAAACCAAGCACTTGGCAACAAACTGGGCTATCTCCCTCTTCATAGCATTCCACCAAAAGTGCTTCTTCAGGTCCCGGTACATCTTGTTTCCCCCAGGGTGTATAGAATAGGCTGAACTGTGTGCTTCCTCCAAAATCTTCTGTCTGACTTCTCCTCGGGAACACAAAGTCTATCTCCAAAATACAATGCACCATCTGGGTGAATGCAGATATCCGACCTCAATCCAGCCTCCACCTGAGCTCTGAATGTCTGCAATCTGGGGTCCTCCTTCTGAGCTTCCTTGATCTCCCCTATCAATGATGACTGGATCTGTAAAGCCATGAACTGCCCGGCCTTATCACCTCCTTGCACTAACATCAAATCCAATCTGATGAATTCCTGAACCAACTCCCTCTGCTGCGTGAGGTGGACTAGCACTCTGTTCTTTGGCATCCTGCTCAGTGCATCAGGAACGGTATTGACTTTGCCTGGATGATACTGCAAGTCAATATCATAGTCCGCCATAAGCTCCAACCACCTCCTCTGCCTCATATTCAACTCCTTCTGTGAGAAAATATACTTGAGGCTCTTGTGATCCGTGTATATCAGCACTTTGTCTCCCAGAAGGTAGTGTCTCCAGATCTTCAAAGCAAATATCACAGCTGCCAACTCCAAGTCATGAGTTGGGTAATTCCTCTCATAAGGCTTCAACTGCCTAGATGCATATGCTATAACATGATCATGTTGCATAAGCACACACCCCAGGCCTTTACCTGATGCATCACAGAAAATGACCATCCCTCCTCTTCCTGAAGGAGTCCTCAAGATTGGAGCTGTGATAAGCCTCTGCTTCAACTGCTCAAATGCTGCATCACAATCTTCTGTCCATATGTATCTCTCCCCTTTTCTGGTGAGCCTGGTCAACGGAGCTGCAAGTCTAGAGAAATCCTGGACAAAGCGCCTGTAATATCCGGCTAGTCCAAGAAAGCTCTTTATCTCAGTCACCGTCTTCGGAACTGGCCAATTCTGCACTGCCTGGACTTTACTAGGATCAACTGAAATTCCTTCTGCTGAAACTATGTGTCCAAGGAAAGCTATGCTATCCAACCAGAATTCACACTTGCTCCTTTTGGCATGAAGCTGCTCTTGCTGAAGGGTCTGCAACACAATCCTCAAGTGCTCTGCATGCTCCTTCTCATTCCTTGAATAGATCAGGATGTCATCTATGAATACAACTACAAACTGATCTAGGTAAGGGGAGAACACTCGATTCATCAAGTCCATGAAAACTGCAGGGGCATTTGTGACTCCGAAAGGCATAACTAGAAACTCATAGTGACCATATCGGGTCCTGAATGCCGTCTTCGGAACATCCTCCTTCTTCACCCTCAGCTGATGGTAACCCGACTGCAAATCTAACTTAGAAAATACACGGGCTCCATGAAGCTGATCAAACAAGTCATCAATCCGGGGCAAGGGATACTTGTTCTTGATGGTGACCTTGTTCAACTCCCTATAATCAATACAAAGCCTCTTACCACCATCCTTCTTATTCGCCAAGAGCACTGGAGCTCCCATGGTGAAGTGCTTGGCCGAATCAATCCCTTGTCCGAATACTCCTGCAGTTGCTTCTTCAAGATCTCCAACTCTGTCGGTGCCATCCTGTACGGAGCCTTGGATATAGGAGCTGCTCCTGGAATTGTATCAATGGAGAACTCAATTATCCTCTCCGGTGGAAACCCTGAGACCTCAGCAAAGACTTCTGGAAACTCATCCCACACTGGCACTCCCTTCAGAACCTCCGAAGTGGTCATCTGAATCTCCTTCTTAGCAGGCTTCACCTCTCCACTAAACTGGAACTCCGGCTGATGCGGGATTCTGAAATTGATCTTCCTTCCTCTACAGTCAATCACTGCATAGTACTGACTGAGCCAAGTCATGCCTAAGATTACGTCGTACCCTTTGGTGTCTAGTACGAGCATATCTATGGCCAAGATCTTCCCACAAAGTTCCACTGGACAGTCAGCACAAACTCTAGAAGATACAACTACCCCATTCCCTGTACTTATCTCCCACTTGTGGTCTAAAGCCTTAACAGGTATGGAATGAACAGCCACAAAATGGTCGGAGATATAACAGTGGGATGCACCCGAATCGAAGAGAGCGAGAACAGGTATAGAATGAACTCTGATGTTACCTGTAATCACCTCCTCTGAAGCCTCAGCCTCCTCTGCTGTCAGGTTGTAGGCTTGACCTCTGCCACGCCCTGCTGCTGTCCGGGCTCCTCTCTGCACTGGGCGAGCAACATGCGGTGGAGGAAGGGGAAGAGCTCTCCTCATCACTGGTCCCTGGTGCCTCTGCCCAACTGGCCCTGGTAGTGCCCTCTGTCCATTCTGCCCTTGAGGTGCCGGCAAGGTTTGATTAGCAAACCACATTCTCCTGTGAGGACAGGTCTCTACGGCATGGTCTCGTGCTCCACACACCAAACACAATCCATTTGCCCTCCGGCAATCCTGCTGAGAGTGTCCTGGTTTCTGGCAAAAGTTGCAGATAAGACCTGGTCGAGCCATCTGGTAAGGAACTGCTCTGAATGGTTGCCTGGCCTGAACCTTCGCTGCCCTGGACGGTCCTCCTCTACCCACCGGTACAAACGGCCTCTTCATGGCCTGGTCCTTCCTCTGATCTCCTTGCTTCTTCTCAAACCCACGCTCCACCTCTCGAGCGCTGGTGAGAACTTCTGCATAGGTCTTCAGATGATGGGGCATTAGGAACATCTGAATGTCCATTTGCAGACCTTGCTGGAACCGGCTTGCCCTCTTCTCCTCATCTGCTATCATGTACGGGGCGAAGCGACTCAACCTGAGAAATTCTGCAGCATACTCATCTACGGATCTATCCCCCTGTTGAAGCCTGATGAACTGCTCCTCCATGTCCTTCTGAGCAGTGGCGGGAAAGAACCTGCTATAAAAGCTCTTGGAGAACGTATCCCAAGAGATAGGTTTCTCCAAGCGAGCCTCCTCTGCAAGCCACCAAGTCCTGGCTATGTCCTTCAGCTGGATCTTTGCAACCTCCACTTGGTTCTCCTTAGGCACCCTGGCGGCGTTCAGCAGATCGGTGGTGTCTGTTAACCACTGTTCAGCCTCCAATGGCCTCTCGACTCCCGTGAATACGGCCGGCTGTAGCCGTCGGAAGTCTGAGATGTTCCCCGGCTTCTGCTCCTTCGGGGCTGCCAACTCCTGCCTGAGGAGCTCAGTCTGCTGATGCTGATTCTCCATCTGCTGTTGCTGGTTTCCCAGCATAGTCTGAATGATCCTCAGGATATCAGCACCCTCTCCTCCTACGGGTCCATTCGGTACTTGCCCGACATTGTTGCGACCCGAACGTCTCTCCATACCGAAAGGGATAAGATCTGGAATTGGAAACAAAGGGAAGGAGTTTAGGATACGAGGAATGAATCAAGGACGAAGTCGAGAAGGACTATATAACTTTGTACATTGTAGTTGGCATTAGCAAATCACTAGAATTTGCCACTTGGTTGTACTTTTAGGTTTGAGAGCCTAGGCTCTGATACCAACCTGTAACGCCCCGATCCCAATGATACGGGAACGTCACTACAACGCATATACGTAGGTCAGATGGTGCCCCCACGCATATACGCTAAGCATTAAGTACAACAAGTATCAGTGTACAACACACAGCGTGGTATATTCATATGCCAACTTACAAAAGATAAATACAAAGTTATACAAGTTATGATAAGCAAAATCACTTTACAAGTGTCCTTTATCACAGCCCAAGTCCAAAATGAATCCTATATAACCAAAAATACCAAAAATGCTCACGAAATGGATGGAGATCCCGTGAACCAAAAGGAAGAGTCGGCACGATGAGACTAGAGCTAGTCAGCCTGCTCAGAAAGATAGGCCCGGTCCTCTGTGGAAGGCACCACTTCGTTCCAAGCCTCAGAATCTGAATATGCAAATCCACAGGGTCAAGACATATAATAACAAATAAAAGATAGTCAAGTGACATAAGGATCATGAATAAAGGTAATGAAGTTACAATAAATAGCAATGAATAGCAAGCGATGCAACTCAATAAGGTGAGATCATATGCAACAAATCTACAATTAACGTCTATTATTATTACTTGTCTTACTGTGATATCTAGCTATGTGACCCCAGCGTCCCAGAGCACATAGATCCATATCCTAGTGAAACAAGGTTGTTATTGGAAACAGCGGTTGTATCGACGAACTATGTTTACAGTGGGTCCCGTGCATACCCGGGACCACGGCCCAGGATTGTTCCGTTGCTTGAAGACGGAACCTGCCGCAAGGCTAAACAGGAGGGACTTATGTATGCCCTTGTCATGACAGTAAACAGGAAAGGGAGCAAGCACTCCCCTCGGTCCCCTGGTGTACCGCAGGTTAGACCGGAATATGATTGTACAATATACCTAATACCACTGTAAACACGAACACGTATCGATATCCGCATATTTCCCCCGACCCATATGTAAGTTGGTGCTTTTTATGTAAAAGTCAAGTGTATCATGCTTAGTTTTAAGAGATGGCATGATAAGTGGTGATATTACTGTTTAACATGTCATGAAACGAGTATATGCAATAATAAGTCATGAGGTAACAAGAGATACATCCATTCAGTAATAAGTCATGTTGTGCCAGTATTGAAGCATGAATAAGCAAGGTATAATACATATGTAACAAGTATAAGAACCAAATTCAGAACAGAAATTAACTATGACACACAGTCAGGATTAGTCGACTAGGGGTAAGGGTTAGTCGACTAATACTGGGATACAGAG
This sequence comes from Agave tequilana, assembly GCA_038442645.1. Classification (NCBI taxonomy): domain Eukaryota; kingdom Viridiplantae; phylum Streptophyta; class Magnoliopsida; order Asparagales; family Asparagaceae; genus Agave; species Agave tequilana. The sequence goes on along the minus strand of JAVJIF010012580.1, from coordinate 41,977 downwards.
AGTTAGAATTCTGTTTCAGGGAAAGTTAGTCGACTAGGGTAGTAAGGTTAGTCGACTAATAGGGAGTTCTAGTCGACTATTGGACACTTAAGTCGACTAAGTCTGCTGATACAGAAAGTTGGATTTCTGGTCCAGGAAGGATTAGTCGACTAGGTAAATTCAGGAGTCGACTAATAGGGATTTCCAGAGAGTTGATTAGTCGACTAATGTTTGGGGTAAGTCGACTAATACTGTGTTTTCCAGAAAAACTAAGTTTCAGCTAAGTGTTCTAGTCGACTAGCTCCAATGATAAGTCGACTAATCGTGGGAAAGACAGTGACAGAACAGAATTTTCTGGAAGTGTGTTTGATGGTTCAATTCGTGGTTTTTGGTGACCTAGGTGTACAAGAAGTGTAGATACAAGTGTTCTAGGGCTAATTCAAGTCTTGGTGAGTGAAATACTCACTTGGAATCGTTAGATCGAAGCTCTACGAGTCCGGGAAGCGGGTAGTCGTCAAAGGCACCTATGAGATCCTTGGCGACGAAGTGAGCCACGATCCAAGCTCCAAAGAAGTGACTTGAACTGGAGGTGAAGAGCTTTGGGGGTTCTTGGAGCTAGGGTTCAGTTGAGGAAGGAGAGGGTTTGGTGAGAGCTTCTCTCACTTGAGTTGAAATGAGGAAGAAAAAGACTAAAGTGTAAAGGGAAAGTCTTATATAGGATTTGGGATTTTGCAAAGAGGGTGGAATTAAAGGAAATGAGAGGGGGTTTTATGTAAAAAGGGGGTGAGGTGAGTGTCCTCTCCTTGGCCACTTGGCCGGCTGTGGGAGAGAGAGAGTGTGAGTGGGGTTAGGTGGGATGGTGAGTGGGAAATGAGGTGGAAAATGTGGAATTTGCAATTATTGAAAAAAAATGTCCAAAATTCAAGTATTTCGGAATGACCCGAAAATTTTACCAAAAATCAAGAATAAGATTTTAAGACTCATGGTGAAATTCGTTTGAAGAAATAATTTGTAGTTTTAAAATTAAAAATCCCGGAATCAGTTATTTACCGACTCCGAAAGAATTTTCATAAATTTATAAAATTCTCAGAAAAAGTGTATAAGTAGGAAATATGATTCTAAGTAATAAAGTCTAAGGGACTTTCTAAAAATTCCTAACAGTTTGGAAGATAAAAATTCGGGAATCGGTCAGCGGCACTGGCCGACACCGTTTTCGGAGAAATTCATTTTAATTCCAGAAAATCACATAAAATCTAAAATATTGGAAAATGATATTTGGAATTGAAATTGGTCAAATACGGATGGTAAATCGGAAAATACGATCGAAAGACTGAATACGTAACTAAGTACGTATTCCGGGAGAGGGGTATTACACTAGGAGACCTGGCTGGCTCACTACAGACATGGTGATTGCTTATGCACTTCCAGTTGTTGAAGAGGCCATTCCATCTACTTTCAGGGAAGCTGAAATCAGTTCAGAAGCTGAGTTATGGAAAGGGGCTATGAATGAAGAGATGCAGTCTCTTTATAAGAACAACACATGGGAACTGACCAAGTTGCCCAAGGGGAAGAAAGCCATAGGGTGTAAGTGGGTATTTGCTAAGAAGCAGGGATCACTCCAAGAAGATAAAGTGCGCTACAAGGCAAGGCTGGTGGCTAAAGGCTACGCACAGAGAGAAGGGATCGACTACAACGAGGTGTTCTCCCAGTTGTTAAACACTCGTCTATTCGGATCCTATTAGCCTTGGTGGCGCAGAACGAGTTGGACCTTGACCAACTTGATGTGAAGACCGCCTTTCTCCACGGCGATCTTGAGGAGGAGATCTACATGACTCAGCCCACAGGTTATAAAGCTGCAGGGAAAGAGGAGTTGGTATGTAAGCTGAAGAAATCGCTGTACGGTTTGAAGCAGTCTCCAAGACAGTGGTACAAGCGATTTGACAGCTTCATCAGGAAGAAGTACACAAGAAGCCATTCGATCCATGTGTGTACTACAACAAGTTACCATCGGGTGAGTATATCTATCTACTACTTTACGTAGATGATATGCTAATTGCTTCTAGGTCAAGATCTGCAATTGATTCTCTAAAGAAGACTTTATCGTCCGAGTTCGAGATGAAGGACCTGGGGAAGCAAGGAAAGTATTGGGTATGGAGATCAAAAGGGACAGGGAAGCTGGCAGAATAAGCTTGACTCAGAAAGGCTATCTGGAGAAGGTACTGCAGAGGTTTAATATCGGGAAAGATACTAAGACTGTTAGTACACCAATGGCGCCGCATTTCAAGTTGTCAGCGAAGATGTCTCCAAGGAGTGTTCAGGAGCGTGAGCATATGACTCATGTTCCGTATGCCAATGCTGTGGGTAGCTTGATGTATGCGATGGTGTGTACAAGGCCGGATCTTTCACAGGCAGTCTCTATGGTAAGCAGATACATGCATGATCCTGGACTGGGTCATTGGGAAGCCGTGAAGTGGATCCTTAGGTACATCAAGGGAACTGTTGATGTAGGCCTAGTGTTCGAGAAGGACGACACCGGAAAGCAAGAGTGCATAGGGTATGTCGATTCGGACTATGCAGGTGACCTCGACAAACGCCGGTCGACTACGGGGTATGTATTCACATTCTCACAGGCACCGGTGAGTTGGCGCTCCACACTTCAGTCCACAGTTGCGTTGTCGACTACAGAGGCGGAGTATATGGCCTTGACCGAGGCCATGAAGGAGGCGATTTGGCTTCAGGGTTTGCTAGATGACTTGGGAGTGGAACAGGAGATCTTGAAGATACACTGTGACAGTATGAGTGCCATTTATTTGGCAAGGAACCAAGTCTACCATGCAAGGACGAAGCACATTGATGTCAGGTATCAATTTGTTCGGGAGATTCTGGAGGAAGATAACATCAACTTGTTGAAGATTCATACTTCGGAGAATCCGGCCGATATGCTTACAAAGGTGGTGTCGGGAGTAAAGTTTGCACACTGCAAAGACTTGCTCCAGATCCTTCAGGTGAATTGAGCTTGCTGAAGCTCATTTGGATGAACTACGGATGGCTTGATCCCTTGGGCAAGGGGTACGTAGGCAACCAGATTGGTGCAGCCGCTATTGAGTCAGTGTTCGGCTCAGATTTAACAATCTTCACCGAGGTGGAGAATTGTTGGAGGAGAGAGTACAGTAGAGGAGATGAGGTCATGCCAGGTGCTGTTGAAGACTGCCAAGGATTCTACGACGAAAGGCGAAGGAACAGCGGGCAGGAAAAGCAGCAGCAGCAGAAAAAGACAGAGGTCGGTCGACCGACGTGCACAATGTGCACAGGATTTGAGCGGTCGACCGGACCGGTCGACCGGAGAAGCTGTCTGCAGGAAACCCAACTCTCGGTTTGTTTCGGTCGACCGGTCCGGTCGACCGTGAGAGGGAGTCGGTCGACCGGACCGGTCGACCGATAGTCGGATCTGGGCGAAAACTGCTGTTTCGGGAAGTTATGTATTTAAGCTCTAATTGTAATTTTTTAGGGTTTAAGTGCCTAGAGAAAGAAAAGCTGCGGACTCTCTGGTACTCAAAGAGATCCAGAGCTATTGTAATAATCTTCCTAATTGAAATCTCTCTCCGTGGATTGCCCCGAGGACGTAGGCAAGTTGGCCGAACCTCGTTAGATCTGTTGTTTGCGATTGGGTTTGTTCTTCTTGTTTTTGATTTCATTGTTCTGAGATTGAGATCTAGGGATTCTCTGTTGGTTTGTTGTTGTGATTGTCTGCGCGCACAACAGCTAAGAGGTCTCATCACCTGCCGCGCCGAGATCTCCGCCGCGGCGTCCCCAAACTCCAATAGGAGACAGAGACCGATACCCTCAACGGCCAAGGAGTCCGCAGAAATGGCAACCAGCGCTGCGCCACCGAGATCGTAATTTTGGCACAAAATAATTCTAGTAAAGAGAAGGCACAACTTGTTAAACTTAAGCAGTTTCATTGCTTCTTGTTTTTTATGTTTCATTATATGCTTATTAATAAAACACGGGTGATCTTTACGCTCACCGTCACCTGCTAAAAACAAAAAACAAAAACAAATGTACAAGAACTGGGCACAAAAGTTTTTGCAGCTCTTTTTCAGAAAGGAAAGTTAGAGAAGACAAACCGCGCACCTCCTCCTCATTTGTCCCGTTCACTGGACTGACAGAAATTTCACAAAGATTTTAACTGTTCCATCAAAATGTTTTAAAGATCATGTGGAAAATACCTAGGGCGGGTTCAAACTTATTTGCTAGGAATTAAGTGAGAAGACATCTTCCTGCATTTTGTAATCAATATTAAAGGAAAAAAACATTCGAAATGAAGGTGATATGAACTCACCAGTAAATTGCTTTCAAATGTGAGCACAAAGTAGCGAGTCATGGTTTATACTTAGGGGCTGTTTGGTTAGTGTTTCCTAGTCGAAAAGAAATCTAGAGCCAGAGCCATATGATCCTTTTTCGACTTTATTTTTTATAGAAAAAATGGTGAACCATATGGCCTCTCGTGTTTCATCAACAGCTTTTAACGAAACATCCCAAGAAAAAAACAAAAGGTCCTCCACTGCTAGCATAGCTAGTAGCACACGCAGGCGCGGGAGAAAGACGCAAAAGTACAATAAGATCAACAAGCAAAAGACCGTCGTCAGGTATAATTTGCTGCCAAGACAGGCTGAACACCTGAAAGAAAAAAAAATTACGAGGTTGAGTTGCCAACGATCACATGTAATCCGAGTCGCTGTCATGTCCTCCCCCACCCAGTGAGTCCTTTGAAAGGCTGTAAGAGACCACTCCCTCCCGTGAATGCTACACAGCTCGCTCCGCCAACTCTTGGAAGTATCTGAGAGAAGATTCAACCAGTAAGAGAATAACACCATGCATACATTGAAAGACTGGAGGGGTGATCTGGTATGTTTATTAATTATTCTGTAATTCCGCTCTGTCCATATCCCCCAAAGAACCGCCGCCGTTGTTAAGTACCAAATTACCCTCTCGTCTTTGTTAAAGGAATTTAGCCTCCAAGAAGACCTTAGGTTGATCGATTTGACAGGCAGTTGTGATAATCGAATGGTCAAACGGTGTGCCCCAATGACCCCAGACCTGAATTGTATAAGCACATATTGTAAACAAGTGGTCAATAGATTCTCCACAATTCACACAAAGAGTACACACGTTAGGGCCTTGTCAATTCCTTTTCATAAGGTTGTCCCATGTCGGTATGGCATCCTTGAAGACTAACCAGAGGAATGCCCTGATTTGAGTGGCACTTTAATGTGCCAGATAACTTTTGCCAACGAATAACAAAAACCTCAGTCATTCAACCTGAAATAGACATTTTTCACTGAGAAAGTTTTTTTTTGGATCCCATTCCCACAAAGAGCTGTCTCAAGAACCTTCAGTCAGCGCTAGATGATGCGAGAGAAGTTGAAATAGTCCTTCTCACTATTGCCGAAGTTCTGCCAGAACATGACCGGCTAAACGGACATTCCAACCCACTTTCGACCAATAAGAAATAACTGGTTCCACCTGATCTTGGGAAAGAGAGACCAACTTTGAGAAAAGCTCCTTCAGAGGGACACTAGAGCACCACTTGTACCAAAATCTCGTTCCTCTCCCATCGATGACCTCCTTCGCTAAACCAATGAAAAAGGTGTCCTTCACTGTGGCCATGCATTTCCACAGCAAAGATGATGATGCCCAATTAATGTACTGGTTCGACCACCATCCTGAGTTAGGCCGGTAGTTGTGAGACACCAATGTATCCCATTTATGAGTTGGGTCATCAAACAATTTTCACCACCATTTGAGAAGTAATGCATTATTGAAATCTCAAAGGTAGATACATACCCTCCAAATTTCTTGTGCTTGCAGACTCGTTTCTGATTCACTAGGCATAAAGCCTTGCCAACTTTTTGTGTTCCACCCACCAATTGTTGGTAAACAGTCTGTATGCTCTGATATCAATTGTTGTGATTTCAAGGGAGGACGCCCCCACGACCGGATCGACTCGGCCAGCGCAGCGGATACGAACCACAAGATCTATTAAGGCAACTTGAAGATGAGAAGAAGAAGATATTCTAAAGTAGATAAAAAAACCAACATACAATATAACGTGGTTCTACCGATCAAACAGATCGTGTGCACATCCACAGGAGAAAGGGGAGAAACTTTATTAAAATTTTGAGGAGTACAATAAAAATTACTTACACTTCGAGCTGAGAAGTTACAAGCCCTTGATGACCGCCAAGAACAGTGAACTCTTGTGGCTAAACTTCTCTCAAGAATTTCTCATCTAGATGAATTACACTCTTAGGAATTACAAATTCATAGGATTCTCTTGGAATACATTGAAGGCCACCTTTAAGGGGTTATTTATAGACCATAAAACTCTCTTAGTCCTAAACAAATTCCTTTAATCAGAATAAAGGAAACTTGAATCCAACTCGGATTCAAAACACCTTCAACCAGAATAAAGAAAACTTGAATCCAACTCAGATTCAAAACAGATCCAGAAAAGGAAACTGTCAAATCCGATATTAATCAACCTTCTCGACGAACGCCTTGCATGCGGAGAAGAAAGAAATGTTGCTTCAAAATCAACCGATTCGCTACGACTTTTTCAGATAGTGGTCCTGAAGTTACTCCTACAGCGAGGACACTGTTTTCTCTTTAGAAAACTCATCCAACACTTCGTCTGCCAAGCAAAGCTAAATAGCTGTCAAGGCTTTCTCATCCAACTCCTGTCAAGTTTTTTCCTTAATGTTTTGAGGTTTTTTCTTTCTCCCGAGTAGTACTTTCTTCAACCCGCTCTGGGTAAGGATGGCGTTCACCCTAATCTATCACCTGCTGAAATTGATAACGTCATCGAACTTCTGAATACATTGAATGTCACCCCTAAGGGGTTATTTATAGACCACAGAACTCTCCTAGTCCTAAATAACTCCTTCAATCAGAATAAAGAAAACTTGAATCCAACTCGGATTTAAAACAGATTCAGAAAAAGAAACTGTCAAATCTGACATTAATCAACCTTCACGACGTATTCACGTCATAATCCTAACATCGGTCTACGGGGCTAAGGGAGAAATTATTTCGGTTGGCCGCCACTGAGAGTCTGACTTGCTCCGACGGTGAGGAGGAGGACGGCGACACACATTAGCGGTGGTGGGGATTAGATCGCTACAGCGGTAGAGGGAAAGATCTGTCCATGGATGCGATTCGGACCTTGTCGATCCAGCTAAAAGGCAGTTTGCAACGTGATAGAGGTGGCGGGAGATCAGTCATGGATGCATGAAAAGGGGGTTGAACCGCGATGGTGATAGTGTGAGATCAGAATTACTGATCCGGCAGAAAAAGTGTCGACAGCGAGCCGACTATAAGGGAGTTGGACCGCGAAGGCGGTAGTGGGAGTTCGGAATCACTGATCCGACTGAAATGAGGTTGAACTGCTACTGCGGTGGTGAGAATTACCACCCTCGGCGGTAGGGAGAGCCAGTGTTGGGACGATCGGATCGGACCTGCGATGCCACGATGCGAAAGGAGCTCCGATGGCGTTCTGATGGATTTTTCTTCTTGTTTTTTTTTCTTTTTTTTTTCCTTTTTTTTGAAGATTTATATGTTTGTACTTTTCTTGCTTAAAATTTTTCATTAAAGTTCTCATAAATGAAATGCCGAAGGCTTTTGCCTCACGGTTTTATCTCAAAAAAGACAAATTTCTTCATCTGAAACATGGAAAACAAAATGCGAAGATTCAACCACTTAGCATAATATCTCCGTCTAAATCGAATAAAACATAAGCATTCACCAACTGAACTTACATAGCCTCGCCTTCATTCGAGATTCTCACAGGCCTCAGTTTAAATATGAACAACTGTTTGAGAAGGGAAGTGTCACCTTAAAGGGCAGACTCTGGATGCTTGAGCTTCCACCTCCAACTACTCATCGGCATTCTCCTCGTCCGCCTGCCTTGATAGCCAATGTAATGACTGATCTTAGCAGCATACTGAAAATCTTGGCTTTGATCTGGCCTCGCTTTGGTAGCCTCCTCCTTCCGTCCATAGCGACTCTGCAGACGGCTTCAACTAAATTTCAGACTAACTCGCAGAAGAAGGGAGCTAGCAGGTATTTTATTGAGTGTCAATTGGAGAGGAGGAAGTAAAAGGCAAAAAGACCGACTGTTCAGAAAAGGATGTGTTTTGCTACATGAACCGTGAATACAGAAATGTAGGCAGCAAACTAGCAGAGGAACTTCGTTTGTACATACAAACACAAAGTATCAAAGCCATGTTGCATTGCTGAAACCTTACCTGCAAATGTACGGAAGAATTTTTTGGTGATGTGGTGCTGGATGTCTCATATTTAAGTAACTCGTTTGCTTTCAGGAATAGGCAGTAAAACTCCAAATCCAACTACTATAACATACTGTAAAGCAGTAAAAAGGGCACAATGAGAATTGCAGCATCCTTGAAATTAATGCAGAAAGTTCCAAATTCAAGTGCGGATGGGGCTGTGCAGTTTCAAATGAATTGTAAAACATAGGAAATTGTTGAAATGTCTGAATATCACCTGGCAAGATAGATGAAACTGTGGATCTTTTTTTTTCTCATAGGAGGAGCCGAAGAAAATAATTAATAACAATAACCAAACACCTGGGAGAAACTCAGTTATATAAGATGGATTATACACAAGAAAGACAATGTCAGACATTGAGGGCCTGCATGTTAGGATATAATTATGTTTGATAATAGGAAAAGAATTATGAGATCGTGTGCCTATATCATAATAGGATTACCCTCTAATTTATGTATATATTTCGCTCTTGTGATGCTAGTAACAATTCAATTCAATTATTTTTAAATTCATGTCTCATGGTACGAGAGTAATAACTTTTTCTTTCAAATTTCTTGCATCATCAAAGGTTTTTTTTCTTTCGATTCGGGTTCGAGTTCTTCTTCGTAGTTTGTCGCGGTCTTTAAAGACTCTCAACAGCCGCTTTCAAATTCACAGAGATTCGAAACTTCTTCAACATCTTCAAACTGACTTTGAGTTCTCAATGATTGAAATCGTTGTCGACAACTTTTCTTTGCCTGCTGTTGATAGCCTGGTTCACTTGCAGACATGTATAAGGGTATCTGCACTGCTGTTTCTTCCACGCTTCATCAAATTCCGTACTATCTTCTCCGATGAGTTAAAAATTATACTACAAAGATTTTACACTCTCTTCCCACACAAAAGTTTCCAGAGAGCTGAGTTGGTATTTGGCTGTCAACAGAGTTTTCCCGAGAGTTGGGTTTGTCAGGGGCTATCGACAGGCCAAACGAGTTGTCGACAGCGTTTTGCCTCTGAGTGAATCCGTGTGTATTTCTGAATTTGTTTCTGATCTTAATTCAGAGTTCTGGGTTTTCTTTTCTTCTTGGACTCTATGCTTATATAAAGAGGGGTATTGTCCCCTACTATTTTATCATACACTTGATTGATTTAATAAGATCTCTCTCTCCTTCTGTCCCAAGGACGTATATAATTGTCGAACCTCGTTAAATTCGTGTGTTCTCGCTTTCTTTCTTTTATTTGTTTGTTCATTCGATTGGTGACTATTTTCTGGTGTTGCTATTCTCTGTTACTAAGATTCCAATAAGTGATATCAGAGCTTTTCGGGTTCGACAGGGAGTTTCATTCGGGTGGAGCAAATCGCTTTGGAGACTGTCTACAGTCTCGATTGGAGGTAAAGATTTGATCTTTCCTATTTGGATTTGTTTTCACTAATCGTTTTACGCATTACTTTGAGAAATCTATTGAAGAGATGACAGAAAGTAGTAAAACATCAGTAAAATCTGTGCGTCATTTTCTGACGAAGATTGATGTAATGAAGTTTGTACGAACAATTTTGGGATGTGGAGATATGAGGTGATGGATACCCTAACGGCATCAAACCTTGAAGATTCTCTGCGCATGGAAGAAAAACCAGGGGAGACATCTGAGTAAGACTGGGACAAGATGAATCGAATGACGTGTGGTGTCATCAGGTCTTATTTCACACAAGACATCAAGTATCATGTGCTGTATGAGACTTCCGCAAGAAAGATTTGGAAGATCCTCGAAAAGAAGTATCTAATGAAGAGCATCGAGTCTCGATTGCATCTGAAGAGGAAGCTTTATCACTTCAAATTGAAAAGAGAGCTCTCCATTGATGAACACATGAATAACTACATGAAGTTTTTTGCAGACCTAATTAATGTGGATGTGGCGATCGAAGAAGAGGATAAAGCGGTAATTCTTCTGAATCTCTTTCTGATGAAGAGTATGAAACCTTCATCCTAACCTTAATCAATGATAAACAAATACTTAATTATAGTCATGTGTCAGCTGCTCTTGTAAATTACGAAGTGAGGAGTAAGGAAAAGCAGTTTCTTCCAATGGAACAACAACAAAGATGATAACTACAAGAGGGATGGGTCTCAATCATAGGAAGGGCAAGGGAAGTTTGTAAGTCCAAAATTGATGGTCGTGAAGAGTTGAAGAGGAACCAATGCACTTTCTGCAGAGAAGGACACAAGAGGATTGATTGTCCAAAGATCAAGCCGAAGAAAGAGTCTAAATCAGAGGCCAACATCTTACAGACGCATGGTAATGATTTTGACTCATCTACTTATTCACTTTCTATCACCTCTATTGGTTGTTGTTCAGAGAAATCTGTGTGGATTTTAGATACGAGTGTTACTTATCACATTTGTCCCAAAAGGAAGTGGTTTGCTAGTTTTAAAAAAACTAGATGGAGGCTTGGTGTCGTTCAGCAACGAACACACATATCAGATTGAAGGGATAAGTACAATTCGCATTAAGTTGTTTGATTAGATGATACGAAAACTGAAAGATGTGAGATATGTACCTCAGTCGCAGAAGAATTTGATTTTGGTTGGAACTTTGGAAGCGAAGGGTCTAAGAGGAACTCTTAGAGAAGGCGTTCTCAAAATGTCCAGTGGCTCATTGGTCATTCTGAAGGCATTCGATGTAACAACTTATATTACTTGAAGGGTAGTGCAATTACAAGAAATTTGACAGTTTCAGAACATTTAGAAGACGACTCTATCAGGTTCTAACATATGAGACTCGGATATACTGGAGAAAACTCTTTGCAAGCTCTTACAAAGCAAAGATCAGTAAAATGTGCATCTACCTGTAATTTGAAACTGGATAGACATGGCGTTCTATTAGGAAGACGAAGATGAAATTTGGCACCACAACTGACCGCTCGGAAGGTCTTCTTAATTGTGTTTACGTTGATATTTGGGATCCTACCAAGAATGCATCGCTTGGAGGCTATAAAAACTTTATCTTATTTATTGATGATATATCTAGGAGATGTTGGGTATACCCTATGAGATAAAGATTTGAAGTCCTATATATGTTGGTGAAGTAGAAGAATATGATAGAAAAACACATCAGTAGGAAGATTAAGGTACTCCAAATTGATTGAATTAGGGAGTACAAGGATCAAATCCTACGATTTGGCCAGAGCAGTGGTATTATTATTTGCTTCACAAATGGAATGCATGTAGTGGCTAAGAAGATAAACAGTTCTTTACTGGAGAAGATATGGTACTTATTGTCTAATGCACGATTAGACAATTGTTTTGGGTTGAGGCGTTGATGTATGCTAGTCATCTCATGAATTATCTGTCATTAACTGTGATAGGAGGTAAACCTCGTTAGATATTTGGTCGGGTAGAGCTGCTCAGGACTATAGTTTGCTGCGAGTATTTGAAAGCTTGCCTACTTTAGTGACAAAGATGGCAAGGTAAATCTGCGAGTAAAGAATTTTGTGTTTTTGAGTGTCGAGAAGAATATGAAATGCTACAACCGATGGGACCCGGAAAACAAAAAAATTGTGTTGAACAAGCATGCCATGTTTGATGAGACTTCATTGCTGAACTCTGCCATCTCTTAATGGTGGAGAGGATAAAGACCAATGATATATCGCAGTGGGTGGAGATTGATGCTACTCCACCACCTTCAGTTGGTTCGGTATCAGTTAAGATCTCACCGGATGTGACATCGGGTGGAGATCGTATAGCCACTTTGGATGTTGAACAGGCTGAAGATATTGATGAGAATACGAATTGTTTGCAGCTATTAGAACCAAGATGAATCTACGAAAGTGGGTGAAAAGTGTGAACCTCAAGTTATTGAGTTAGACAAGCTCAAATTGAAAGTTATTATTCTCCATGACGGCATTGGTAAGGAGGTTCATATGACTCAGCCAGTTCGCTTCGTTACTGCAGATTTGGTTACAATTGCTTGAGCTCGGTGGAGCTTATTTGAAAGAACTACGGATGACTTAATCCCCTAGGCAGGGGATACGCAGGCAACCATACCGGCGCAGCCCGATGGAGTCAACATAGTTTTATGTTGTGTTCGGCTCAGATTTGAGAAATTTTCACCGAGTTGAAGAATTGTGGGCAGTGAGTGTAAAATATTGTTAGTAGAGTTTTTTAACTCATCGGAGAATATAGTACAGAGTTTGATGAAGCATGGAAGAAACAACAGTACAGATACCCTGATACGTGTCTGCAGGTTATCCGGACCGTCGACAGCAGGCAAAGAAGAGTTATCGACAACGGTTTCCAGAGAATGGAATTGGTCTTGGGCTGTCGACAGCATTTTTTTGAGAGTTAGGTTTGTCAGAGGTTGTCGACAGGCCAAACGGGCTGTCGACAGCGTTTTGCCTCTGGGCGTCGTGTGTGTTTTTGAATTTGTTTCTGATCCGAATTCAGAGTTCTGGATTTTTTTTTCCCTTCTTAGACTCCATGCCTATATAATGAGGGTTATTGTCCCCTGCTATTTTATCTTGTACTTGATTGATTTAATAAGATCTCTCCCCTTTCTGCCCAAGGATGTAGGCAATTGTCGAATCTCGTTAAATTCGTGTGTTCTCGCTTTTTTTTTTTGCTTGTTCGTACGATTGGTGACTATTTTCTAGTGTTGTTGTTCTCTATTGGTTAACACATTGATCTAGCCTCAGAAGCACTCAGAATTGTCACAGATCCAAACTGGGTCCACCTCAGTTCTGGTCCAAATTCAGTTCTAGACCCGCATCCAAATTCATAATAAACTTGATTTGATCATAAATTAGCCAATTCAAGGCCATATTTCGCAATCCAAATACTAATTCTTAGGTTTTGGGGTGTTCTTTATCCGCTGATAGATTTTTTCTTAGCTAGTTCAGAGGTATTATGGTTTATTTCACTGAAACATTTCTTAGTTAGATGTCAAACTAACTGGATCAAATTATCTTGAATGGTCTATCTCCGTTCAGTTTTTTTTATGCATTTGATTTCACCAATCGAATAGATGGTACTTCATCAATCGCATCTATCACAAGAAGACAGTCGAGTGGGCTCTTGCAAATCGTAGAACACATGAAATTATTTCTTCTTCTCTTGAGATTGATGTTCACATGTAACTTGTCAATCTCACCACTACTCGTGATATGTGACTGCATCTTCAAAGCCTCTATCAGCAATCAACTCATGCTCAAATGTTTACTAGCTACTAGAACTTACCCGTTGGTCATCAAGGTGAGCGCTCTATTCAGAAATTCTATACTTATATGAAAAAATTGTAGCATCAATTAGTTATTATGGAGGAGCTTTTACGTCAAGCATACTCCACCTGTGACTGTGCAACGAAACAAGTCGTCTGTGAAATCAACAATCTTTATTCTTGATGCCACTTCGTCCAGAGTAGGAGGTGTTTCAAGGGCAGATTCTCTGTAGATCACCATTGCCCACACTTTAGATGTTGCATTAGTTGAGTTACTTGCTGAGGAGATTCGTCAAAATATGATAAATACTTCTATAACACATGTGATATCTTTTATGACTACACTTGCTGCTGGAACAAAGAAGTCAACAGATGTCAGGATAATTTCCACTCCTTCATTGAAGATTCCTTCATCTTCTTCATCGACTTCTTCCAACTTTAGTACCAGAAGGAAGAACCTGAAAGAAGTTTAGTGTAACTATTGTAGATTATATGGACATGTCACCAGAGATTGCTAGAAGAGACAGTGTTATAAGCAACACAGATCTTCTTATATAGCAACAACCACTCCTAAGGTTGAATCTCAGTTCAGTAAGCAAGCTGATGGTCATATTTTTGTCTCAACTCGTCCTTCTACAGTTACTTTATTTGTGCCGCAATTAATAGAGATGCTCCAGGATTAATTTGCCTCCACCTTGACTTCAGCTACAGTTGCCACTATGCATCCACCTCATGCTCCTAGTGATGAGGACGTCATGCCGCTCAGGGATAGATTCGATCGAGTATACTTCAGGAAGCGACGCACTGCAGTTCTTTGGCTTTAGATTGGAGTTGTTTCAGTTTTATTTGTAGTAAATGTTTTAGCTTTTTTTGTGTTCTTTTGTAGGTGTTTAGTACTATATCAGTTATTTCCCAGTAGTCCTCTTTTGTAAAGCCTATATAAGGCTCGTAGACTATTGTATTGGATTCATTGAATGATTAAAATTTTCTCAAATTTATCTGCTTTAATTCTTGAGTTTATCTGCTGTCAAATTTTGGGTGAGAAGCCCACGTAAGGGGTGAAAACCCAAAATCTTATCCTGTTCTCAATTTCAAATTTTGGTTATGATTTGAAGGTGATTGCGATTCAGGTTGGTATTACATCACTTGGTCATACTCTTTTTGCTATTCTTACATCCACAAGTATTCCTAAAGATGAATGGATATTAGATTCTGGTGCGTCTTCTCATATGACACCACAGTTATCTATATTTTCTTCTTTGATATCTTTACCTAATCATCTTGATATATTTACTGTTGATGGCTCAACTATTATTGCAACTCATCAGGGATCTCTTATTGGGCAATCTCTATACCTTCAGTTCTGCACATAACAAATCTATCTTTAAATCTATTTCTTTGCTAGTTAAATTATTGACAACAATTGTGGTATTAGATTTGATCTTATCTCTTGCTTTGACAGGATAGTCATATTCATGGGCGGACCCAGTAGTGGGCTAAGCCCGGCCCATTTTTTTATATATTAGCTTATATCTATTTTTATTTTCGTTCTTTTTCATATATTGTGTTAGACTCCCTTCTGTTTTTGTTTTCTTTTAGCAAATTTATTCCTAATTCCACTCCTGATTTAGTGGAGAATACTGTTTTATTCTTTTGATAAATTCAAATAATTCATAGGTATATGCTATTTAAGATTACAGCCTACCCCAAAATCTATTCCTGATTCCGTCCCTGATCATATTAGAGTATTGGTTGGTCAGGGCTATAGGCGAGTGTAAGTTCACCTAGAGGGGGGGTGAATAGGTGATGGCTAATCTAATGGTCACTTAATGTCAAATAATGCGGAATTAAAACTACTATGACCTAAACTAAACTCTTACACTAAACACCACGTATAACACAAGAGTGTTGCCGAATTCCCCGTGAAGGGCTCTGGACAAACTCCTCTAGATTCCCCTAGATAAGGGTTGAGGTGCCGCGTTGGCTCTCTTGGTTAAATACAAGTGTTAGCAAGCAACCCAAGCAAGTATATCAATATGGCACACAATGTATATCAAGCATGAAAAGATAAACACAATATAAGCATGCAAGATATAGACAAGAGATAGAGAGAGAGAGTGAGCAATCGCAAACACAAGGAATTTGTTTCGAGGTTCGAGCACACTTGCTCTACATCCCCGCCTTCGACACACGAAGGATTTCCACTATGCACGATCCCAATGGATCTCTCCTTGGTGCCGCAACACCTACAATCCCTCGGACTCCCTAGTCCCGTACACACGCAAGCCCCACAAGCTTGCCGAGGCCGCACCTCAAACCAAGAGTTCACAACCGAACTCTAAACCACCACGAGCACACTTGCCCGTTTCCTCAAAGTACAAGAATGAAATCTCTTGGTGATCTAAACACTTTGATCACCAATAAAAGCTCTCACTACAACACTCCTATAGGATGAGTATGTCTATGAATTGCTCAAGTGTTTGTGTGAGAAAAATTAGGAAGAGAATGGTGGAGGAAAACTCAAAGAATCACTTTAAACACTCTTGATAAAATCTTCCCTTTTGATAGGAAATATTTGCTCTCAAATTTGTAGAGAAAAACCTCTGAAAAGGATTAGAGAAACTGGCTCAAAAATACTCTCCAAATCTTAGTGAAAACAATGCCCAAACTCCCAAATTTATAGGGCTAGAAAAACTAGCCGTTGGAGGTCTGTCAGGCCTAACGGTGACCGGCCGGTCGACCGCCAACGGTCAAAAATCCGACCGTTGGAGCCTCCGGTCGACCGCCCGGTCGACCGAAAAGAACAGAGAGCACTGCTCTCAGTTCCGGTCGACTGGGTCGGTCGACCGGCCATCTGCCAGGTTAAGGCGTGCACGTCGTGCACGTCGGTCGACCGAGCCGGTCGACCGACTTCAGCCCTAGTCGACTTGGTAGGTCGACTAGTCGACTTGGCTGAAGCCTGGAACTGAAAATCTGGGATTAAAACTTGGTCTTTTTGATTGAAATAAAATCTCATAAATACTTAAAAATTTACAAAAATAGTTTTACCAATATACTTTGATAAACAAACATGTTTGCACAAAATCAAGGCATGTTATAAAAGATTTGGACTATTTTTCTAAGTTGAAAATATTGGTTCAAATGAAAACTTGTATTTTCCAAAATCTTGTTTTTCCAAAACTCCTTTAAATAAAAAAACTAGAGATTTTGAACTCATTAAAGCATAGTGTGTATGGATATGATCCACTACACAAATAAGATGAAATATCTAAGTTTTTGACATTAAGCATTAAACTTGATTTTGGATAAAAGATATGAAAACTAGAAAACCCAAAATCCAAAAATATAAAATCTTTTGTCAAACAAACTAAATCAAGAGAGTGTGTGTGATATGTTTTGAGCAATCAACAAACTACTTTATCCTTTACATTTTAACTAAAAATAAAATCTTATACCTAGACACAAGTCTTGATCTTGAAGTCTTCCCTTGAAGTCTTCTCATCTTCTTGACTTGGTCCAAACACGATCCAACGAGCTCAACATTTGATGTGGTCTTGATGCATAGGCTCGTGAATCAACCGGTGCTAGCTCCAAAACTTGACTTTAAATCCTTTGTTGAAGCTCCACACCTACTAAGATCTTGATAACAAATCTGTCACTAATTAAATACAAGATCATTAGTAAACATAACTACATGAGTTGATCATCATCAAAACTAGAGTGATGGGCCTTTGGGCCAACAATCTCCCCCTTTTTGATGATGACAAAACTCATGAAGTTATATATGCATGGATTAAAGTAAAGCTTCAAAGAAGCTTCCCCTTAACTCATGCATAACACAAAAACAAATAAATATGCAATGTATGCTCATAAACATGTATGCAAATGTATGACATGTATGCAAAAATAACATGCCAAAATAATCATAAAACTCATCAAGTTCATCTCCATACATTTACAAAACAAAACATATATGCATAAAACATAATAAATTCTACTAACATGCATATAAATCTCAAATTCTTCTCCCCCTTTTGTCAATCATCAACAAAGGGATTAAAGTAAAACAAAATCATTAAATTTTTCTCCCCCTTTTTGTCCGAAACAAAGAACCAAAGAAGGGGTAAACCAATCAATCAAGAAAGGTTATATGCGATATACATTCATGAAGAGGAAGACGCTAAGTTAGCTTCCCTACACATATGCATTACATGAAGAACGGATGACAAGCCCCAATTCACATAACACATATTATGTAATGCATAAGAGGAGATGTGAAGCTCCCCTACACACGTGTACCACATAAAGAAGAGTTGTCTACCTCCTCAATATACAATACACTCAACATAAATCTATATGTAGAAGAAATGTTAAGCTCTCCTTGCATATAGGCAATACAACTCAAAATTTTGAATTTTTCTTATAAAACAAAATTTTGAATTTTCTCAATAAAACAAATCTTGAGAGTTTTTCTTAAAAAATTTTATTTACTTATCATAAACAACTTTGTGCTTTAAACATGTAAAATAATTTTAACTCAAGGACAAATAACTCATATATATGTATGAAAAATGAGTATATACAAAAGAAGTTCATATTGATACCAATTGAAAATATCCAATGACACTAATAGAAAAATAAGCTTAAGTGTATACATCATATAATCTACCACATGAAGAACTCGAACTAGTTAAATGAAAATGTTTGAAAACTAGTACGGAATCCTTCAATCAAGGAATAAAATAAAATTATTTTTCATGAAATATGTGTAAATCACATGAAAATGGCAATGAAGCTCAATATTCCTTTAAATAAGACAATATGAAAATTATCATAATTTTTGAAAACATGAAAATCATCACAAAATTTTTTATGAAAAAAAATTATATTTCAAGGTATATGTATGTTTTGACAATACAAGAAGTATACATACATATCCCTAAACACAATTGAGTCCATATATATAGATTTGCATGAAAGGCAAATGACTCAAGAGGTATGCATGTATATCTTAAAGTTTGACAAAATAAATATATACATAAATGAAAGCACATGATCATAACACAAATCTAAAAAGGGAATACAAGTTTAAAAATGTATAGATCATCAAAACTAGGCTATACTAGCATACCTAATGAGCACAAATAAGCAATCAAACCCAATCATATATAGATTTATTTGTGGCCCACAATGTGTACAAGTATAAATCCTAGTGTTGACAAAAATTAACATTTAAACTAATATTCAAATTTTGAAGCATCAAATATTGAGAACACAAAAGAATTTGTCCACAAGATTAAAAAATAGGATCATGTGTAAATTTTATAAACTAATTGAAGAATAGATAACTAGTATAAATTGATTTTGAAAAACTAGTTAAAGATCCTTCAAATACATCAAAGTATATGTTTTTTATAAAACATAACTAGTTACACAAAGTTGACACTCAAGATCTATAAAGCTCATAAAATGTGTACATGAAACATAGTCATGACTATCATACCAAAAAAAATGTGAGTGTACAAGCATCATGTAATTAGTAATTTCATGAAAATAACCAATGAAGCTCACATCAAACATGAATAACATTTTATCAAAAACAAATCTTGAAAATACAATTTTTTTTTATTTAACAATAAACTTCTAGGCATATGTATGATTTATCCAATTCTAGCAATATGCATACATATCCCAAATATAAAAGAGTCTATTAAATGTATTTGTATGAAAACAAGAGACTCACGGGTATACATGTATATTAATTAGATTTGAATTAATAATACAAATACATGAAGTAAAACATGAAAATTGGCAAAGCATGTATAAATGAGAATCATCAAAACTAGTCTATACATGTGCATATAGTGGGTACAAATGAGCATGAAGTGCAAATATATATAAATCAAATGTAACTCACTATTTGTACATGTATAATACAAGTTTTGATATAAACTACATCTAAGCATGTTTTTACCACATGAAGTACATTAAATCATAAAACATGAACATGCTATGAATATTATGAATGAACAAGCATGAACATAAATGAAATAGGAGTTTAGAGATTGTTACCAACTCCAAAGCTCCAAATATGGTGGTCATCCTACCAAAATCTCCCTTGATAGTGATGCATCCAATGTGTGTCCATCAAGTCCATGTGCATCCACTACCAAGGCACCAATCCTCTCACGTCGTGTGAGAGCCCTCACCTACATCAAATACACAAGGTGGGGGTTTTGGTACCCATATTTTCTTGGGTCTTTTGGGGTTAGTCTTGTAAGGAACCCAAAAATTTTTATTATTAGCAAAGTTAAAATGATACAACTTGTCATAACAAAATTTTGCTAAATGGCCTTTGCGGCCACAATGTGTACATGTGTACACCTTAGGATGCTTATGCGTAGGAGTGTGATCATGACGTGCAACATAAGCATATGCATGATGATGTTGTGCATGAATGTGTGGAGTTTGTTTCTTTGAAAATATTGACTCTAACCTAGTATGGTTAAATGCACAAGAGTTCAAAGTTGAACTCAAACAATCCACTTTATTTTTCAAATCATTAATCTCATTAGTGGTGGTATGTAAAGCATGATGAGATATAAAATCATTTTTCTTTTTCTTTTTCGAAACAAATTCTTTTTCTTTTTCACAAATCTTTCTTTTTAAAGAATTATTTTCTTGAAAAACAACTTCCTTTTGTTTTTCCACCAAATCAATTTATTTTTCAAACTTGTGTTTCCTTCACAAAGATCATTCAATTTAGACATGAGGGAAACATTCTCATTTTTCAAATCTTTATTTTCCTTTTCTAAGCATGCAATCTTAAATTTAAATGAATCTTGTTCTATATGCATGCAATCAAATTTCTTTTTCAAATTTTTATTATCTTTCTTAATCATGTCATATTTTTCAAGCAATAATTGACAAAATGTAGAAAGCTCTTCATATGACATGTTAACATCATCATCCTCGATTCGGTAGTTACCTCAAGGGGGTTATCCCCTTGGACCATATAGCACTTGTTGGAGGTGTCACTTCCAATATCCGAGTCACTCCCCGCATAGTATTGATCATTTTCGCCAAGGGAGAGGAGGGTGTTCCAAACTACAAAAACCAAATCAAGATTAGCAACCTAGATAAATAATCATCATTTAGGGTAGATCTTAGAGCATGTAGGGCTTTTGTATTAGCCTCAATGTTCTTACCCTTTAAACAATATGTATTATTAGTAGTGGCAAGATAAACATGAAAACCTAAGGCCTTGAGGTACAAGGACATCTTAACCTTCCAAATGTGGATGTTAAGAATGTCAAAAATGGGTGGTGACATGAAATCCATGGTGTGTGTACAAAATATTGTGATTAGTCTAAAAATGAGGATCTTTAACTCTAGGTTGTAAGACCCAAATCAGAGTACCAAGCTCTGATACCAATTGTAAGTTCACCTAGAGGGGGGTGAATAGGTGATGGCTAATCTAATGGTCACTTAATACCAAATAATGCGGAATTAAAAACTATTATGACCTAAACTAAACTCTTACACTAAATACCACGTATAACACAAGAGTGTTGCCGAATTCCCCGTGAAGGGCTCTGGACAAACTCCTCTAGATTCCCCTAGATAAGGGTTGAGGTGCCGCGTTGGCTCTCTTGGTTAAATACAAGTATTAGCAAGCAACCCAAGCAAGTATATCAATATGGCACACAATGTATATCAAGCATGAAAAGATAAACACAATATAAGCATGCAAGATATAGACAAGAGATAGAGAGAGAGAGTGAGCAATCGCAAACATAAGGAATTTGTTTCGAGGTTCGAGCACACTTGCTCTACATCCCCGCCTTCGACACACGAAGGATTTCACTATGCACGATCCCAATGGATCTCTCCTTGGTGCCGCAACACCTACAATCCCTCGGACTCCCTAGTCCCGTACACACACAAGCCCCACAAGCTTGCCGAGGCCGCACCTCAAACCAAGAGTTCACAACCGAACTCTAAACCACCACGAGCACACTTGCCCGTTTCCTCAAAGTACAAGAATGAAATCTCTTGGTGATCTAAACACTTTGATCACCAATAAAAGCTCTCATTACAACACTCCTATAGGATGAGTATGTCTATGAATTGCTCAAGTGTTTGTGTGAGAAAAACTAGGAAGAGAATGGTGGAGGAAAACTCAAAGAATCACTTTAAACACTCTTGATAAAATCTTCCCTTTTGATAGGAAATATTTGCTCTCAAATTTGTGGAGAAAAACCTCTGAAAAGGATTGAAAAAACTGGCTCAAAAATACTCTCCAAATCTTAGTGAAAACAATGCCCAAACCCTCAAATTTATAGGGCTAGAAAAACTAGCCGTTGAAGGTCTGTCAGGCCTAACGGTCGACCGGCCGGTCGACCGCCAACGGTCAAAAATCCAACCGTTGGAGCCTCCGGTCGACCGCCCGGTCGACCGAAAAGAACAGAGAGCACTGTTCTCAGTTCCGGTCGACTGGGTCGGTCGACCGGCCATCTGCCAGGTCAAGGCGTGCACGTCTGCACGTCGGTCGACCGAGCCGGTCGACCGACTTCAGCCCTAGTCGACTTGGTAGGTCGACTAGTCGACTTGGCTGAAGCCTGGAACTGAAAATCTGGGATTAAAACTTGGTCTTTTGATTGAAATAAAATCCCATAAATACTTAGAAAATCTACAAAAATAGTTTTACCAATATACTTTGATAAACAAACATGCTTGCACAAAATCAAGGCATGTTATAAAAGATTTGGACTATTTTTGTAAGTTGGAAATATTGGTTCAAATGAAAACTTGTATTTTCCAAAATCTTGTTTTTCCAAAACTCCTTTAAATACAAAAACTAGATATTTTGAACTCATTAAAGCATAGTGCGTATGGATATGATCCACTACACAAATAAGATGAAATATCTAAGTTTTTGACATTAAGCATTAAACTTGGTTTTGGATAAAAGATATGAAAACTAGAAAACACAAAATCCAAAAATATAAAATCTTTTGTCAAACAAACTAAATTAAGAGTGTGTGTGTGATATGTTTTTGAGCAATCCACCAACTACTCTATCCTTTACATTTTAACTAAAAACAAAATCTTATACCTAGACACAAGTCTTGATCTTGAAGTCTTCCCTTGAAGTCTTCTCATCTTCTTGACTTGGTCCAAACACGATCCAACGAGCTCAACATTTGATGTGGTCTTGATGCATAGGCTCGTGAATCAACCGGTGCTAGCTCCAAAACTTGACTTTAAATCCTTTATTGAAGTTCCACACCTACTAAGATCTTGATAACAAATCTGTCACTAATTAAACACAAGATCATTAATAAACATAACTACATGAGTTGATCATCATCAAAACTAGAGTGATGGGCCTTTGGGCCAACAGCGAGATCATTTACCTTTCCCACCCATAGTCACTTCTGTCACATCTAGTGCTCCTTATTCTACATATTCCCCGTTCTCCTTCTATGAGTGATCTCCGATATTATCGTTTGGGTCATTTATCAACAAATCGTCTTTGAGTCTTACTTAGTAAAGATGCCTTGTGCAGTTTTTCTTTTTCTGATATTTCTCCTTGTATTGGGTATAACTTAGCAAAAGTGTTCACCAACCTCTTCCTCCTAGTCAATCTCAATTATGCATGTCTCCCAGAGGCCATATGTCTATGCGCGGCCAAAAGTGTGATCCAGCTGCATGCTAGCATTCTGAAATAGTATAAAAATGTTGGTCCGATTCCTGTCAAAGAACATAATAGTCCACAATATAATGCCGAAACACTCAGCTATAATTCTATTGGTTCGTATGAATATGCTTAGCTCGATTCTCTCCCTTGTTTTTTGAGAAACAATAACTACGCTCCATAAAATCAACTTGTTCTCTTGCATCCTCTCGCAAATAAACACAAAAAAGACATATCAGGATCAGCTGACACTGACAACACCACCCCTTTCGTCTGAGACAACATCCGCGTGTCAGAAGCTCATGAGGTTTGCTCAACAGAGACTAGAGATGAGAGACCACTGGAAAACAAATTCCAGCATGTATTTCCTCAAATTTTTAGAACAAATATAACAGTAGGAAATAGTACAACATGATGCTCGTATATAAATTTCAGATATATGCAAAACTAAAAAGGCTTTCATCTGTACTTGGAAATGTATCTGTATCCCTTTACACCATAAACTACACAATGTGCTCATTTAATGAAAAGCATCTAAGAACGTTCGTTCTAGTATGAACTCGGCTTTTAGAAACAAAGGTTTGTCGATGCATATATATATATATATATATATATATATATATATATATATATATATATATATATATATATATATATATGTTGGAATATCAAATAAAAATGTCTTTATGACATTAATTTTGGAAGAAGAAGAGACCATAAGGTAAAGAAATGAAGAGTCATAATCATCAATTTAGAGAAATGAAGAGTCATCATCATTATTAGGAGAAATGAAGAGTCATCAACAATTGCGAGAAATGAAGAGTCATCATCTTCAATTAGGAGAAATGAAGAGTCATCATCATCAATTAGGAGAAATGAAGAGTCATCATCAATTGAGAGAAATGAAGAGTCATCATCTTCAATTAGAAGGAATGAAGAGTCATCATCAATTTGGAGAAATAAAAAGTCACCATGAATTGGAGAAGTTAAAGAGTCATATTTGCATTATTGCCATTTGCCTATAAAAGTCTAGTGTATCTCTTTATTTTTATCAATCAAGCAAGTAAGAAAGAAAAGTTGAATAAGATCCATTCTCCACTTAAAATTTTAGATTATAGTATATTAGTCCGTAGACTAGTTTACAACAATTGGTATCAGAGCCAATTCAATTTTTGTTTCATTTCCTCTTCTCCTCATGGCCTCCACCAACAATCTCATCAATCCACAAGTGCCCAAGTTATTGAAAGATAACTATGAGAGTTGGTCAATTCAGATGAAAACTCTATTTGGTTCTCAAGAGTTGTGGGATCTAATCTTTGATGGGTTTAAGGAACCCACACCGGAGGTAGAAGCCGCCTACACCGTCGAAGAGAAGAAGGCTCTTAAAGAGGAAAGAAAGAAGGATAGTAAGGCTCGTTTTCTACTCTATCAAGGGTTTGACGAGTCTACCTTCGAGAGAGTTGCCGAAGCAACGACGAGTAAGGAAGCATGGGAAATCCTTGCTACCATCTACAAAGGAGTCAAGCGGATGAAGCGAATTCGCCTTCAAACTTTGAGGGGCGATCTTGAAGCCGCTCAAATGAAAGATGAAAAAAAATCTCCGATTATTATTCACGATTACTTCTAATTGTGAATAAAATGAGAAAAAATGGAGAGAAGATGGAGGACATCCGAGTGATGGAGAAATTGCTGCGATCCCTCACATCAAAGTTCGAGCACGTGGTGGCGGCAATTGAGGAGTCCAAGAATTTGGAGGAGATCTCAATAGAGGAGCTTTTGGGATCTCTCCAAGTTCATGAGCAACGCATGCAAAAGAAGACTGGTTCCATAGTCTTGGAACAAGCATTAGAGTCAAAGCTGACTCTAAATGATCGTGGCTCACATAGTAGAGGTCGTGGTCGTGGTAGAGGTAGGGGACGTGGTCTCCAACAACGAACCACTCAAAATCAAGTGGAGTTCCAAAGCTTCAGAGGTCGAGGACGAAGCAATCGGGGAAGATTTACATCTAGACGGGGAAACAATAAGAACGTCCAATGCTACAACTGTCAAAAATTTGGACACTATGCCTCAGATTGGTGGCACAGAACTGAAGATCTTACCAATCTTGCCGAAGCAACAAATGATGTGGGTAATAACTCTACTCTTCTTCTTGCTCATGATGATTCAAGTGTTCAGAATGATGTTTAGTACCTTGACTCGGATGCTAGCAACCACATGTGAGGGAAGAAAGAACTATTCATGGAACTCGCAGAAGGAGTTCATGGAAGTGTGAGCTTAGGAGATTCTTCAAAACTCTCCGTTGAAGGCAGAGGGAAGATCAAAATCTATCAAAAGGATGGTAAGCCCGAGTATATTTCTGATGTTTATTATATTCCTAACATGAAAAGTAATATTCTCAGCATCGGTCAATTACTCGAAAAAGGATATAAAGTATATATGGAGAACAACCATCTTTGGTTGAAAAATGCAAAAGGAGGTCTTATAACTTGTATTAAGATGACAAGGAACCGCATGTTTCCCTTGCATCTAAACACAAAAGTTGAGAAATGTTTTCAAGGACTCATGAAGAATGAGTCATGGAGGTGGCATCTTCGCTTCGGTCATCTAAATTTCAGCGGCCTAAAGCTACTATCTACAGCCGGCATGGTACGAGGTTTACCAACAATCGATCCACCAAGTCATACTTGTGAAGTTTGAATAATTGGCAAGCAAACACGACTTCCTTTTCCCAATGGAAAGTCGTGGAGAGCGGAGGCACCATTGCAACTTGTTCATACTGATATCTGCGGACCGCTAGATCTCGTCTCTTTAGGAGGTAATAGATATTTTATTACCTTCATTGATGATTTCAGTAGAAAGTTGTAGGTGTACATTCTTAAAGAAAAATCTGCTGCCTTTACTACCTTCAAGAATTTTAAAGCTCTTGTTGAAGCGGAGAGTGGCTATAAGCTAAAAACTCTTTGATCTGATCGAGGTGGTGAGTACACCTCAAATATGTTTCAAGAATATTGCAGGGAGCAAGGCATAAAGAGGTAGTTTACTACTGCTTATACACCACAGCAAAATGGCATCGCAGAAAGAAAGAACCGCACTATTCTTGACATGACAAGAACCATGCTTAAAGAAAAGGGACTGCCAAAGCAGTTTTGGGCAGAAGCTGTGGCATGTTCAACCTACTTGCTCAACCGGTGCCCGACGAAGCAAGTGAAAGGCAAGACGCCTCAAGAAGCATGGAGCGGCTATACGCCTAATGTCGCACACCTACGAATTTTTGAGTGTGTTGCATATGCTCAAGTACCTGAAGTCAAAAGGAAGAAGCTTGACAATCATGGTGAAAAATGCATTTTCATCGGATATAACGAGGAGTCGAAGGCATACAAGCTTTACAATCCACTAATTAAGAAACTAGTGGTTAGTAGAGATGTTGTCTTCAATGAAGCTGAAGCATGGAGTTGGAGCAATGAAGAGACTATCAAAGAGCAACCCATGGTGAATGAACCTGACGAGCCTCTACATGAGGTTCCACCACCAGCTACACCACCATCTCCTCAACATGCTACACCGTCTCCTATAAGAGATTCTCCATCGGTAGCAGTAGCGAATCCTCCGTGCAACGAGGTCCAATCAAAATGAGAAGCCTCAGGGAGATCTATGAGCAGATAGAAGAAGATGGAGAAACTAATCTCTTTTGTTTATATGCCGATCATGAGCCTCTCACTTTCCAAGAGGCTAAGGAAGAAGATTGTTGGCGATCAGCAATGAAGGAGGAGATGCATGCCATCCAGAAGAATGACACATGGGAGTTGACAACACTTCCACAAAATCACAAGGCGATAGGTGTCAAATAGGTGTACAAGATCAAACGCACAGCAGATGGTGAAGTTGATCGGTACAAGGCAAGGCTTGTGGCGAAAGGCTACAAACAAAATATGGCATCGACTATGAAGAAGTCTTTGCACCAGTTGCTCGATTGGACACGGTGAGACTATTAATTTCACTTGTAGCTCATCACAGGTGGAGTTATATCATTTAGATGTCAAGTCAGCATTTCTCAATGGTATTCTTGAAGAAGAGGTGTATGTACAACAACCAGAAGGTTTTCTGGTAAAAGGGCAAGAAGACAAAGTATATCACCTAAAGAAAGCCTTGTACGGCTTAAAGCAGGCACCACGGGCATGGAATGTCCGAATTGATGGTTATCTTCATCAAAACGGCTTCACCAAATGTCCTTATGAGCATGCCATCTACATGAAGAGGAACCATCAAGGCGAATTTCTAATAATTTGTCTTTATGTTGATGACTTGTTATACACAAGAAGTTGCGTCGAGATGCTTGCTGAATTCAAGGAGGCGATGTTCAATGAATTTGAGATGACGGACAATGGATTGATGTCCTATTTTCTTGGTATCGAAGTGAAGCAACAACAAGATGGGATATTTATATCTCAAAAGAAGTACATGAAGGAGATCTTGGAGAAATTCAAGATGAGTAACTGCAACCCAGTAAACACCCCAATAGCCACAGGAATGAAGCTATCAAGAGAAGGAATTGGAGATTTTGTAGACTCGACTTTTTTCAAAAGTCTAGTTGGTAGCCTGAGGTACTTAACGATCACAAGGCCTGATATTGTTTACGGAGTCGGACTTGTGAGTCGCTATATGGAGACACCGAAGGAGTCTCATTGGCTAGCTGCAAAGAGAATTCTAAGGTATATCAAAGGCACACTCAACCTTGGTCTATTTTATACTTATGGTGAAACTGCAGAGTTAGTAGGCTATTCAGATAGCGACTGGGGAGGTGACCAAGATGAGAGGAAAAGCACCACTGGTTATGTCTTCTATCTTGGGTCAACTGCATTTTCATGGACCTCAAAGAAGTAAGGAGTTGTGGCCTTATCTTCATGCGAAGCAGAGTATGTGGCAGCTTCATCTACTGTATGTGAAGCTATTTGGTTGCGGAACATTTTAAAGGAATTGGATCATCCACAAGAAGAAGCGACTGTAATATTTGTGGACAACAAATCAGCCATCCAACTTGCAAAGAACCCAGTACATCATGGGAGGAGCAAACATATAGATACACGGTTTCATTTTCTCAGAGGCCATGTAAAGTAGAAAACTGTGGAGCTGGAGTATTGTCATACCATGGAGCAAGTAGCAGATATTTTCACCAAGTCATTGCCTATTGAACCTTTCAGAAGGCTAAAAGAAATGCTCGGTATGAAAACATTTTGATTTGAGGGGGTGTGTTGGAATATCAAATAAAAATGTCTTTATGATATTAATTTTGGAAGAAGAAGAGACCATAAGGTAAAGAAATGAAGAGTCATTATCATCAATTTAGAGAAATGAAGAGTCATCATCATCATTAGGAGAAATAAAGAGTCATCATCATCAATTAGGAGAAATGAAGAGTCATCATCAATTGAGAGAAATGAAGAGTCATCATCTTCAATTAGGAGAAATGAAGAGTCATCATCATCAATTAGGAGAAATGAAGAGTCATCATCAATTGAGAGAAATGAAGAGTCATCATCTTCAATTAGAAGGAATGAAGAGTCATCATCAATTTGAAGAAATGAAAAGTCACCATGAATTGGAGAGTTAAAGAGTCATATATGCATTATTGTCATTTGCCTATAAAAGGCTAGTGTATCTCTTTGTTTTTATCAATCAAGCAGTAAGAAAGAAAGTTGACTAAGATCCATTCTCCACTTAAAATTTTAGATTATAGTATATTAGTCCGTAGACTAGTTTACAACAATATATATATATATATATATATATATATATATATATATATTATATATATATATATATATATATTATATATATATAGGGGTTACTGTACCTCAGCCTGCAGGCTGAGAGAGTTTCTCAGCCTGCGGGATGTGGCTGAATATATGCCACACATCGGCCGCAAAGTGTAGGCGCCAAAAAAATCAAAAATTCCCGCCTAAACAATTGTGAAACAAACTGACAAAAATACCCCTTACAAACAGAATGAAGATGACGAATCTGCTTATGATGGTGATAATGACGAGGATTAGGATTTCCTGATGTTCTGATATTCAACTTATTTGTCTTCTTTTAAAAAGCTTTTAATTCTCTTTTTTTGTAAAGTCTCTTTCTCACTATATTAACTTATAAGCTCTTTAATTACATATGAAACTGCGACCACTGTTCTTATATACTGCGACCATAGTCGCAGTCCTACTACGCATGCAATAAGTAAAAATAATTCGTAGTTTATAGGCTGCTGAGACAACAGTTACGGTGAACTGCGACTGTAGAATCAGTCCTTATTCAGACAACAGTCACAATAAAGAACAAAAAAGATATAAGATAATACGTAAACTGTGATTATACTATCGCTCTCGTTAAGTACTGCGACCATAGTCGCGGTACTGCGATCATAGTCGCAGTCCATGGTCGCATAATATATGTAAAAACCATTTAATTGTTCATATGAGGATCAGATAACATTCACAAATAAAGAACAAAAAAATATAAAATAACACGTAAACTATGATTATACTATCGCTCTCGTTAAATACTGCGACCATAGTCGCAGTCCATGGTTGCATATATATATGTAAAAACTAATTTAATTGTCCATAAGAGGATCGGACAAAATTCAGAAATTATACGAAGGACAGTATTTGATGACTAACAATTGACAATTTATGGTCGCAGTTACTTAATCATTTATCAGTTCCCAATGCGACTATGGTCGCAATAATAAACTATTTTGGAGTTCAAAGTAATTTAAAGTTATAGTGTATTAACTTTTAAACTGTTTTGGATAACTGAACGGTCACCTAGGAAGTATACAATTTTTGAGAAAAGGTAGAAAATAAATTTAGGAGATATTCACGTGGTCCGAGAGCTTAAACCTTTTAGAATTCCGGGATTAAAAATATATAAAGGGTCATCAGCAAAGGATTAAAAACATATTAAATTATTTTTGCTCAAACTCGTTACTCTCACTGTTCGGAAAATAGATTCAAAAAATGTCTTCTCCACCGTCTTCACCGAAAAAAGCCAATCATCTAATGATGATTGGATGTATAGTTCTGAAGCGATGCCTCGCTACGGGTCAGAGGATGAGCTTGATACATGACCCGTTCTGAGAGTTCATTGATGAACCAAAATACAAACATGAAGAGGAAGAAAGCGAAGAGGAGATTGTCGCTGAAGAGGAGGAAGGGACGGAAAGCGATACGGAAGACGAAAGCATTCATACACTTGACGACGGATCTGATTACGATGGTGATGACGAGGATTAGAAGTTTAAAAATTGTATTTTTTTTTTAAATATATATAAATCTGTTTTCTAAGGTTAATTGTGTGAATTACATTTTTTACTACTATGTCTTGGTTGAAATGCTGTACAATTGTTACAAACC
Source organism: Agave tequilana (assembly GCA_038442645.1). Classification (NCBI taxonomy): domain Eukaryota; kingdom Viridiplantae; phylum Streptophyta; class Magnoliopsida; order Asparagales; family Asparagaceae; genus Agave; species Agave tequilana. Next base: position 11,350 of record JAVJIF010012580.1, on the reverse strand, counting down.
TTAATTTTAAATATTTTACGCTAAACGAATATACTGCGACCAAGGACGCAGTTAATAATTATTACTACTTCACCCGTATAAAATTTTAAAAATGAAGGTTGCGACTTTGGTCGCAGTTGCTGGCCGCAGTCTTAATAAAATACACTGCGACCTTGGTCGCAGTTGCTGGTCTTTAGTCTTAATCAACAACAACACTGCGACCTTGGTCGCTATGCGTGTTAATATAAAAGAAACACCTACCTAACGTACTGTGCGACCTAAGTCGCAGTCATTATACTGCGACCCTAGATTGCAGATGCTGGCCCTCTTTATCAATAATAACATTGCGACGACCTTGGTCGCAATTAACCATGTACACTGCGACCAAAGTCTCTGTCTACATTATATACACAAAAAATAAACTATGTAGGAGAACCTAGATCTGACAAAGAGAGTTAAGAAAATAGGGGAAAAAATAATTTATAAACAATAACCTAAATAATATAAGAGCGGCAAAAAGAAAGGGGGAAAAATAATAATAAATAATAACCCAAGTCAGACAACGTGCTCTCCAAAAATTGCCTTTTGGGCAAATAATAATAAACAATAAGGAAAGTTAACGAAAGAGTAGCTTTTGATAAGGGGTATTTGGTAATTTAACTTCTTCCTATAAGCGGCCGCAAGTTAGTGAGGTGACAAATTGAGCCACGTCACCGCAGGCTGAGAGAGTACTCTCAGCCCGCGGGCTGATATACATTTTTCTCATATATATATATATATATATATATTATATATATATATATATATATATATATATATATATATATATATATATATATATATATTATATATATATATATATATATATATATATATATATATATATATTCACAATTTCTTTGGGGATGCCCACCTAGCTGTCATAAACCTAATTTCACAGGTAAGTGATAGAAGATCAAATATCAATAGTCGATCAGACTTTTAAACCTCAAAGAACCTCAGTCAAGTGGTGCACTTCGACTTGTGCACTCCTAGAGAGAATCATGGGCATGTTGAGCTTCTGACGGCCAACTTCTCAATTTTCTTCGCTGCCCTACTTCCGGCCTTCGAGAAAATTTCAATGAGTAAATCAGCTAGACTTGAAACTATCCGGGCTTTGACTTGGCCTCGCTTTGACAAAGGGTTTCCCTTCCTATTCTTCAGAGGATTGGTACATCTGTATGCCATCAAAACTAGCTTTGTATAGCAAAAATGAATTGGAGGCAAACTGGGTTTAAGCAAGATAAACTGATCAAGCACAATGAAGAATAAGCATCAGCAACTGACCCAGAAATCTTCTTTGTGCGCTTATATACACTGCAGAGAATATCATATTTTACTTTCGAGTATCTTAAATTCCAAGTATTTTTGTTAGTAAAACAAACATGTATGTTTTGTTATTTACACAACAAGACCAAACTAGGCAGTTTTTTTTATCACCAAGTCATTAACAACTCAAGCTACCCCATGAGAACCAGAAGTGATGTTCTAGCATTGTCGCAATGCTAAAACATATGTGGGTTCCAATTCAGTGAAAGATGCTTCAACTTGGCCCGTTCCATTCTGAATTTATGTGGGGTATGATTGCCACTATCTGTAATGTAACAGAGACTGACTTTTATGAGTGTTTTTATGCAAATTTGTGTCCTTCTATCTTGGAGATGTTTCGTTAAATTTTATTAATGAAAAGCCGTACCTCACAGTTTTATTTAAAAAAAAAAATGCAACAGAGACCGACTTATAGACTAATACAGGCGAAGGCCATAAAGAACTAACATTTTGGTTATGCAGTAAAAGATAATAATGTCTACTAATTAGTATATCAAACAGATTGGATTGCAGAGGATGGTTATTGTTTAGGACTTACGAGCTCGAGTCTAATCACAGTTGAATCCAGTAAGGGCCAATGCTTGCAAGCTGGTTCAGTTTGAACTAAAGTTCTGAGTCCAAGTTCTCCGCCTAATTAAAGTATTCAAAGCTATGAAAGCAGACTAGATCAACAGTGACATGTGTAAACCAATCCCATGTAAACAGACCTAATACTAATGAATTTGACAGAAGTAGAGAAAGAACGCTAAGTAATCATAAAGACCATAGCTGGTCATTTCTGTTGGAAGCTCAGAACCACTCTCCTTTTGAACAGTATACGCAACAAGATCGAGAACCATGAGAGCCATGAAAGGGAAAAGATGAGACTGATGCAGCAAATCACCAACATCACAGAGAGATCTCTGCCCTCAAAATTTTCAAAGAGTTCTGATAGCAAGACCCCAGGTTTGCAGACCACGGTGTCATGGCTTGCTGCCGACCAAGAAAAGTAGAGGGGAAGAGAGAAAAAGGCATCTCTCCCTTTTGTTTTCGCGTGGCCGCAACAGTGGCCATGTCACGGGGTGTGCAGGCCCCGGATTCACAAATCATTTCTCATTTTCAAGATATATGCTGAATCAAAGTAAGACTAGCATGTGGTGGCACAAAAGACTACACCACTGCCAGACTGACATGGTTAAAACCATATCCATAAGAAAGTTAATGTGGTGGACGACATAGATGCTGCATGAGACCCCTCCCAAAAAGAAACACACACTCTGAGCACAGAATCGTTAGAAGCTTATTCACTGATACTATTTAGCCTGTGAACGGCCATTCATATGCAATTTGCACATGAGGACTAAATCTTTTTCTTTTTTTTCCCGAGGGTAACATAAGGACTAAATCTACTAACACTAACTTTTCCTTCTTTTTCTTGACTTCCGCTTTGGTTCAGGGAGATCTGTAGAATGTATCAATTATAAATTAAAGGATTGTTGTGTTGGAAGGTCAGAACCACTCTTTCTTCTCCCCCGGGCCTTTGACTGATTTACTGTAATGACTTGCGCCATCTCGGGTCATGCCCGAATGCATCATTTCTCCTTTCTGTAACACTTTGACCTGTTCACAGTCTGTTGCAGTCTTCTCCTTTCAAGCTTATCCTTGAAACTCCAACTCGAACTGAGTTTTTCTTCCTTCAGCTTGTATAACCCTCCACACTTCTCTCCTTTCAGGATTACCCTGTCTGCTTGACTAACTGTGACGACGCCTTATTGCACTTGAATACGCCATCCTTCTTCATCGAGCACCCCTATGGATATTAAATTGTACCATACCTCTGGGACATACCAGATCGCCTCCAGAGTACGCACTGTGCCATCTCTTTTTGTACCCTTGATTGTCTCAGTGCCAATGACCTCGCAAGTCGAACCATCCACCATCTTGACAGTCCCTTCCTCCTTTGCAACCAAGGAGTTGAACAGATCTTTTTAGAAATATACATGAACCGTACTATCTGAATCAAATATCTAGTCTTTACTTTGAGAAGTGTTTGTCTTCAACATACAACAACAACAACTAAGCCATTTGTCCCAAGTATTTGGGGTAGGCTACATGAACCAAAAGAGAATTACGCCAAAATGAGCACATGGATCAGCTTTCTCCACTCATTCCTATCGAGCAATATGCCTTCACTAAGACCTGTAGCCTCTATATCTTGTCTTATTACCTTCATCCATGTTTTCTTCGTTCACCCCTGCGCTCTTTAACATGCCCTAAATTGATATGCTCTACTCGTCGGACTGGCGCATCTGTAGGTTTACGTCGCACATGACCAAACCATCGTAAGCGATTTTCTCTCATCTTCTCTTCTATAGAGGCTACACCTATTTTAGTACGAATATCCTCATTTTTTATTTTATCTCTCCGCGTGTTACCACACATCCAACGAAGCATAAGCATCTCTGCTACACTCATCTTCTGGGCATGATGTCTCTTTATAGCCCAACATTCTGTACCATATAATAAAGCTGGCCTAATAGCAGTCCATTAAAACTTTTCCTTCAGTCATAACGGAATGTTACGATCACATAAAACTCCTGTTGCGCTCCTCCATTTCAACCAGCCGGCTTGGATCCTATGGTTGACATCATTATCGCTCCCCATCCTTTTGGATAATAGAACCCAAGTACTTAAAATGACTGCTCATCGGTATTTCTTGTCCATCTAGTCTCACAATACTATAATCTCGGATTCCCTGCTTACTGAATTTACACTCCATATACTCTGTTTTGGCTCTACTTAATTTAAAACCTCGAGATGCCTTCATAGCTCCAATTTGGTATTTACCCCAGTTCTCATCCATCGACTAGGACAATATCATCAGTAAATAGCATGCACCACGGTATCTCATCCTGAAAAGCTCTAGTAAGCTCATCCATCACTATGGCAAATAAGAATGGACTCAATGCAGATCCTTGATGCAATTCAATTGTGATAGAAAAAATCACTTGTTATGCCTCCACATTCTGACATTTGCCACTACTCCATCGTACATATCCTTAATTATGTCAATATATTTGATGGGGACTCCCTTTTTCATCAATGTCCACCATAATATCTCTCTTGGCACCTTATCATAAGTTTTTTCTAAATCAATAAAGACCATAGGTAAATTTTTCTTCCTCTCTGGAATCGCTCTATAAGTTGACGAAGCAAATGAATAGTCTCTGTCGTCCATCACCTCGGCATGAACCCAAACTAGTTCTCTGATATTGTAACATTCTACTTTAACATGTGTTCAATTACCCTTTCTCAAAACTTCATGGTGTGGCACATGAGTTTTATTCCACGATAGTTTAAACAACTCTGAATATCACCCTTTTTTTATAGAGAGGTACTAAGGTACTCTTCCTCTACTCATTTGGCATCTTTTTAGTTAGCCAGATCTTATTAAAAAGGTTTGTCAGCCATCTCACGCCCACCTCTCCTAAGCATCTCCATACTCAATAGGAATTCCATCCGAGCCAACAGCTTTCCTTGACTTCATCCTCTTCAAGGCCTCTTTAACTTCAGATTCACTTATTCTGTGCATATAATTATGGTTCATATCCTGACACTGAATGGTAAGGTCATCTAAGTCTTTAGTAGAACTACCATTAAACAATTTGTCAAAATACTCTCTCCATCTTTCTTTGATTTTTTTATCTCGAACTAAAACCTTCTGTCTTCAACATAAGAGCCATTAATATTTCGGTGTCTGATAATCGCTTACTACGTCTGCTCTGCAACTTGCCCCTTCTTCTTTAACCACTCTTACCGTTGCTTGCAGTCATTTTTTAATGACATTCTCTATGACAAAAGTGTCATGCTTTCGTTGAGTCCCGACTTTTCTTTCCTTCTCCTCTTTCTTTCCTTTCCGTGACTATCAAACTCGATCCTGTCTGCTCCTCTTAAGTTGGCCTTTTTCTAATCTCATTAGATAAGAGAGTTGAGGTGGCCTCCTCAAAGATGAGAGTTTTCTTAGCGTAGAGCATGTGGTGATGATATGATCATATGTGTGAAAGCGAACTGAGAAGTATTAACACCTTATCTTCCTCGTTGATCTTGATATCAACAACTAGAAGCTCGCTGATGACCTTATTGAAAAAGTTTAAATGCTCCAACATCATTGTCCCTTTGTTCATGCGTAGCCCATATAGTTGTTTCTTAAGATACTGCTTGTTGGAGAGGCTTATCGTCATTTACAATATTTCTAAGCTTGACCACAATCATGTAGCCGTTTCTTCATCCATCACGTTTTACATCACCTCGTCTACGAGACATAGTTGGATTGTGACTACCGTCTTTAGACCCATCTCCTCCAAATCCTCATCTTACATACCTATAGGTTTTGATGACTTACCCTGTAAGGTCTTATGAAGACCCTGTCGCACTAGCAATGTCTTCACGCTCTTTTACCATAAATCAAAGTTTTCTTTTCAATTGAACTTCTCAAGCTCGAACTTTATCGTAGAAATTCCTACTTTCGACATATCGTTCTTCGTAAATCTTTAGCTCTGATACCAATTGTTGTGACAAATCGTGAAAGTACACCTAAAGGGGGTGAATAGGTGTAATGTTAATCTAATACCAAATGATGCGAAATTTAAAAACTAATTGCTATCACACAACGCGTAACCAAGAGTGAGCCTGAATTCTCCGTGAAGGGCTCTAAAACTACTCCTCTAGATTCCTCTATACTAAGAGTTGAGGTGCTTTAAAAACTTTCTTGATTGAACACAAGTATGGGCATACAAACAATATCTAGCATATAAATATGAACAATGAAAGCAATGCAAGATATAAAGAGAGATAGAGTTGAGAGATAGTGAATCAAACGCAAATACCGTGATATGTTTCAAGGTTCGAGCCACTGCTCTACGTCCCCACCTTCACAGAAGGATTTTCACTATGTCCACAATTGACCTTCCACAAAGGAATCTCCACTGTTACAACTTAACACTTGGAGTACACAACTCCTCTCTCAAATACAAACATCTACACAAGAGGTGGGCACTAAGTCAAAGCAAGAAAAAGATTACAATCTTGGTGATCTAATGATCACAAACAACTCTTGGTGATCTCAAAGGATCACAAACAATTTTTCTAACAAAAAGATCCTAAAGATAGGTTTAGAATTGATAGCTCAAGTGTAGAAAACAAAGTGTTTGAAAAAAAAATCACAAAGAAAAATACTTGAGAAAACTCCAGATAGATATGAAAAATAAAACACAAAACAATTTTCAAAGACTTCTTTTTTCTTTGATTTTTCCAACACTTTGAAACAATAAAAGATAAGAGTTTTGACACAAAAATTCTTTTTTAAAACTTGCTTAAAAACACTAAAGAAGGTGAGAATTTTTGCTCTTGAAAATCTTGGTGAAAACAGCTCTCAAGGACCCAATTTATAGGGCCTTAAAAAACTAGTCGTGGGGTCCAGAACATGCCCAGAATGACTTGTCGGTGACCGCCCAGTCGACCGTCAATGATCGAATTTCTGGTCGTTAGAGTTGTCGGTCGACAGGTCAGTCGACCGTCCCAAGGCATAGTGAGATTTTTCTCACTGTCGGTCGACCGCCAGTCGACCGAGGCCAAAACCAGAGAGCTTCCTCTCTGGGTCGGTCGACCGATCAGTCGACCGTGGCCAGATTCAGAGAGCAGACTCTCTGAATCGGTCGACCGCTAAAGCTTGTGCACTTCTGTACACATCGGTCGACCGAGCCAGGCTTCGATTGACCAGTCGGTCGACCGTTAGCAGCCAAAAATCAGGGTTATAGTGTTTAAAATGTTGGCTAATAAATAAATACCTATAAAATCTCATAAAATCCACAAAAATATGTTCATGTAAATATTTGAAGTACAAATATGTGTGATCATATTCAACACATATTACAACTATTTAAACTATTTTTGAGGTATGAAAATTAGCTTTAAACCGAAAACTGTATTTTTCATAAACCAAACTTTAAAATGAAAAATCGACTTTTCTCAAACTTGTATAAATACAAAAACATGATATTTAAACTCATTTGAAGTATAGTGTGTATGGATAGAATCCAATGCATATGAAAATGATATATCTATGTTTTTGAAATTAAATCCAAAACTAAGTTTTGTTAAAAACAAAACTTGAAACCATGAACTAGATATACATCAAAAAAAATATTTTTAGATAATATGTAACATAGATGTATATGAATGAAATTCAATATACATTAAACCATGCAAAACTTCTTTTGATTTTATCTATTCATGAAAACTAAAGATACGTATATTCTTGAAAATCTAAAACCGGTTAAGTTGAAACCAAAAACTATTTTAATTTGTGTGTGTGTGTGTAAACTTGAGCATATCAAGACTTATTTATTCTTACACAAGATCTAAACTCAAAAACTAAAACAAATAAACTGAAGTCTTCTTGTAGATCTCTATCTCCAAGTCGACTCGATCCAAACACGATCCATGAGCTTGACTCTTTCCGAGTACAGATGCGATCTTAACGCACGAGCTCTTGAATCAACACGTGTTAGCTTCAAAACTTGATTTTATATTTTTTATTGAAGCTAAACACGTACTAAGATTTTGATCACTATCTGAAACTTATTAAAACAAAATCATTAGCAAACTAAACTTCATAAGTTAGTCATCATCAAAACTAAGGTGAAGGGCTTCTAGGCCAACAATCTTTCCCTTTTTGATAATGACAAAAACTTATGATGAGGTATATATGCATAGATTAAGAATAAGCTTCATAAAGCTCCCCTTTAACTTATGCATACCAATAAAACACATAAGATATTCTATGTATGCTCAAGATACCAATAAACAATAAATATGTGTGTGTGTTGTATATGTGTATGTATATGTATGTATGTATATGTATATGTATATGTATATGTATGTATGTGTGTGTATATGTGTGTGTGTGTGTACATGTATGTGTGTGTGTATGCAAGAACATAAATAGGCATGTATATATAAACCCAAATTCTTCTCCCCTTTTTTGTCACTCATCAACAAAGGCGTGAGGAAAAACAAACATTACCAATAAACATATTTTAAAAATAAAAATTTGATACCAATAATATAATCAATTGAAAGAAACCAATTCAAAGTGAAACAACCTTTTTATCAATTGAAAATGAAACAATCTTTTTACAATTGATACCAATAGAAGGACATGATACCAATTGAAAGTAAAAAACCAAAATTTTTTATTTAGGTAAACACTAGAATTATTTTGCAATATAAATACCAAATTGAGAATAATACCAATTTAATATTATGGATACTAATATTGAAAATGTTAACATATACCAAAACAAAATATTTTTCATCATACAGAATGCGAGTAAGATGCCAATTGAAATAAAACCAATTGAAAGATAAAAAAGAATTTTTCTTCCCCTTTATAGAATACCAATAAAAATAATGTATAAGTTTGTAAAGATACCAATTATTATTAAGAACTAAATCAAGCTTAGCATGAAATCTATTTGTGCTAAAAATGTATGGTCAGATATGTTTATAACACAAGAAAAATATTTATATATATGTATGATCAGTGCAATATAATATCAATTGAAATATGATGCATACATATACATAGAAAACATGAGTATACAAAAAATCAATTTTTAGTGAAATCATGTATATCTCATAACTACCACCCTTTCATGCACATATTTAAAAGATATTCAATTAAGGGTATACAAGGTATGGTCACTCATCCAACCGCCCTTAGATGATAGAGATTTTAAAAATATGATTTGAAAATAGTTTTAGCATATTTGAAAACTCTACCAATTGAAAATACATAACTAGTTTTAAGATAATTTTAAAAACTAGTACAAAATCCTTCAAGTAAGAAATAAAAACAAATATATATTTCATAATATATGAAAATTATATGAGAATCGACACTCAAAAAATCTATGAAGCTCATATACGCTCATCAATCAAAACCATAAGTAAACAAAGGATATAGAGTGTACAAAAATTATGTAAGAGCCATACACATGGAAATAAGATAATGAAGCTCAATAAATGAAAATCTTTTTTTTCATAAACATGAAGATCATCAAAACTTCAAAAACTAAACAAGCTTCAAGGTATATGCATGTTTTGTTAAAACTAAAAGTATACATATATATCCCAAACTTAAATTGAGTCCACAAAAGAATATAGCATGAAGACAAGTGACTCTAGGATAGACATATATATTATAGTTTTGGACAAAATTAACATATACATGAAGCTAAACACATTTTTATGAAAATATGTATAAAAATAGAGAATACATGTGTAATGTAAGAATCATCAAAACTAGGTTATACAAATACATCTAATGAGTACACATGAACAATAAAAAACAAACACATAATAATCAAGTGTGGCTCACTAGTTGTACAAGTATAAGCACAAGTGTTAATAAAAACTTACATCCAAATATATAATCAAAACATAAAGCACAAAAATATAAACAAATATGATTATTAGGGTAAATGCAAATATTATTATCACTAGGATATATACAATAGTTAAACTAAAGTGAGAACACAAAAATATGAATTCATATAAATATAGGTGTATCTCAAATACTATACATGTATATCACATGCTTAATAAACATTGCATTTAGCATAATGAATATTAAAATCACAACATGCTAAAAATCAATAATGAAAACATGTAAAAAAAAAAATAGGAGTTAGAGATAGTTACCAAACGAATGAACCATTCTTTAGGTCTTCAAACTGTAGTATTCCTCTCACCAAACATTCCTTGAAAGTGATGCATCCATAAATATGATCTTTTAGCCCGAACGCATCCATCTTCAAAGCACCAACACTCTCACGTCTTGTGAGAGCTCACGCCTACATCAAATGAAATAGGGATGATTTTTTATACCCACACTTTCTTGGTTCCACGGGGGTTAGCACCTTTCCTAACCAAACAAACTTATTTGTAAAATTTGAATCATGTATTCTATCATAGCAAAATTTTGTAAGGTGGCCCGTACGTCTACAATGTGTACAAGTGTACACGCAAGCATACAAGGTGTCCTGTGTGTGAACATAAGAAGCATATATATAACGTGAAGGGTGTGCATGCATATCTGGAGCATGTTTCTTCCGAAACATGGATTTCAATCTTTTGTGGTTCATGCACATTGGCTCAAAGTTAAGCCCAAACAATCTACACTCTTTTTCAAAATACAAATATCATTTTCAATAGAAGAAGATGTGGAGCATGCAATGGAAATACATGAAAATGAAGCTATATTAGCATGGCAAATATGGGAATCAAAATTATTTTTCAAAGAAACATTTTCTAAAGAAGTAGATTCCAATTCTTTAGAAATTAAAACAATTTTTTTTCAAAAAATTATTTTCTTTTAAAACTAAATCAAGCTTTGAAGACAAAACTTCATTCTTCTTCAATACATGATCAAATCATTTTTATTCTTTAAAATTTTATTTTCATTTAACGCAAGATCAAGTTGAACTTTCGATGAATTCCTCTCATTTGAAGTCTTAACCCTTTCTTGCAAAACCAAATCAAGTTTAGAAAATAAATTCTTATTTTCTTCTTTTAATTCAAAACTTTTGCTTTTCAAAGTTTTTTTTACTTTGAAAGCAAGTTTTCAAAAACATAGATAGCTCTTCATTTAAAGCATGGGCATCCATACTATCATGATGATCATTAGAAGAGCTAGCACTATTATCTAGATGAGTGTCTGAATGTACCTTAAGAAATCAATCCCTTAGACCATATAGCAAGCTTCACGGACTCATCCATCGTGGGTTTCTTCTCAAAGCGTATGTCGTTTGTTCCTGAGAAAAGTCAATGTGTTTCACACTGCAAAAGCGGAATCACAATGAGAAATCATACATAAATATTCTTTACTAAGTGATTGCCGAAGGGCAATCAAAAACTTGTACATTAGCCTCTGGGTACTTGTTATTACCGAGATAAGTTTTCT